>OMLP01013991.1:0-11702 GCA_900302685.1 Spondyliosoma cantharus
CCCAAAATTAAAACTTTCTGGGAAAAAGTCATTCAAACTATATCTGATATTATATCTGTCAGGCTGCCCGTTTGCCCTCGGGTATTTATCCTAGGACTAGTTCCAAACGAGTTAGGAGTGTCAGGTGCTAATAAAAAGATTGTCACTTTGTGCTCACTTCAGGCTAAACACTGTATAGCAGCTTCCTGGAAGAGCACTGAGCCTCCCTCAGTTGAACACTGGTTTAGAGGCCTATCCAACACTCTGGCCATGGAGAAACTGACTTATGCCACCAAGGGGAAAATACATGAAGTGAAGTATATAAGAAAATGGGATATTCAACCCAACAGCTACGTAGGAAATGCAGGGTAATAATTTTAATTTAATTTTCACTATCTCTCTGTCTTCTCGAGTATTTTTTTTTTCTCTCTCTTCTCAGTGTTTGTTCCTTTTGGTTTTGTTTTTTTCTTTTCTCTATGAATGTAGTTTTTGTTTAAATCATTTCAGAGGTTCAAATCTATGATCATTTAGAGGCTTACACCAACATTTTGTCCACCTCATATCGATATTTCGATGCGTTTTACTTACTTCAATTTCCCAACTTAACAAAAATCTACATGATTTGTATTTTCAATTTTAGCTGCATGTTTGGCTTTGTGGTGCAATATATATATAACCTCTCCATAAACATACGGCACAACACAGGAGGACTCACTCCTCAGGTCAAGACTCTGCCGTCCAGTTACATCTGAAGGAGGAAAGTCATTCCAGAGAAGACGGATGGGTTGAAAGAGGAGTAAAATAATCCATCTCTGTGTCAGACTGGAACGACCATCTTCGAACACACGAGGTGGCCTACGACATTAGTTACCACCCACATATAATGCAGTACTGAGTTCCCTCCCCAGGCAGCTTAACAACCATCCACACCCGGGTTCACCTAATCCTAGCAACCCACATAAAGGTCAACGACCCACAAGTGGTCTTAACAACCCTGAAACTCAGAGCCCACACGTATCCTTGATACGACTCTGTGAGGACACTCAAACTCACTAAGGACACTCCCACACAGAGTTTAAAAGCCTGCGACTCCCCTCCAGTTATTTAGAACTGAAGAAGCCTCTTGAATGAGGTGAAACATCTCCGAGAAACTGAAAGAATCCAGTTACCTACGATACAGGAAACAGAATTACCAAGACCAGGATGACTGAGAACCTTCATCAACAAATATATAAAACAATTCATTTTAATTTGGTTTTGCCAATAATGCACACAGATTAATACTACCAAAAATTGCCACAACTCTGATTTAAAAGAAAATAGTACCAAAGCTGACTTTATCACTTTATACCTCCATGTCTTTCATATCATTATTATATTATCCTATAATAGCATTATCAATTTCAACACACCTCATGGCTAACAAAACACTATTTATTTATGTGTAAAATGACTTATTAACAAAGAAGCTGACAGCTGCAATGTTTCACAGTGTCAGATTAGAAATTAACAGCAGCAAACAAGGTCAGTCAGGCTTTCAACGCTTTTATTACCATTGTTAAATTGTGTCCTTTCAGAATAATTTACCATCAGAGTGCTGAAAGTTTAGCGCAAGACTCAAGCTTGATTGTTTTGTGAAGCTACTTCGATTAAACGTCTGAATTGTGTATCGTATTGTGTCTGTGTAACGATGCTGTTAACATGAATACAGTAGTACGTGTGGCTCCAGTTATAAACAAAACATAGCATTAGCATGGAACTAGCTTGAGCGTCTCATTAGCTCTAATAACTCGCCTCTACGTTGGCCTCCGCGCTTCTTCGTTTGTTGCTGTCGTGTCGTTCTTCGGACTGCGAGTGTTTCCTTTTCTTTTCAGCGCTACTTGATTTCTTTTTGAGCATTTTCGACGTAAATAAACCTGCCCGTCCCTAGAAAACTGTATCTCTGTCGCTCTCTCTCTCTCTCTCCAGTTAAAGTTGAATGTCGCGGGGCAGACGCGTCATCAGCAGGCGACGACTTCTTCTTCTGGTGTCGGCGATGAACCAGCACAATGTTTTGGTGTTATCGCCCCCTGCTGGGTTGAGGCGTCGCTGCTCATCTGTCTTTTGTAAATATTTGAATATATTTCCGAGCATTTTAAGCAATGTTCATTTAATTTCACTGAACATTGTATTTCCTTATTTATCCCTCAGGTTAAGCAGTGTTGTTTTATTTATTTAGAGGTCAATATTGCTTTTAAAATGTTCTGCATTCACTACCAGGCCTATCAAATGAGCATTGCAACACTAGAATATAACCATATGTCCATAAATGGTGAGAGTAACACATCGTTCCAGCAAACATTTTCTTCTAGCCCCAGCAACAAAGAGCTATAGGATCTGTGAATGTTATAGCTGCGAAACCGTCTGTATTTTGACTGAACCTCTCTCTCACAGCGAGGGGTGCCGCTCCCGTGACCTCTCTCAAGCTGTTGATGGAAGTGCAAATACATTCAAACTGTATCCCTTCATCTTTTTACACTTCAAAGCGTGCTCGGATTACTGGTGACAGTCAATCACGAGTGTGTCTCCTGTATTTCACACGGTCGCGCCATCTCCCGGTTTTTCCATCTGCCTCGCCGTTTCATCAAAATGCCGTGTATCGGATTCATTACCGCAAAGACCTTCAAACCTGCCGCCGCCGCTCATTTACATCATTCAGGTTTCACATTTTAAAGCAGTCGGAACCATGCTCATAAGTATGTTTCAAAGGAACTTACAAAGGATTTGGGGCTGCATAATGACACACGTTTGCAGAACTTGCAGAAATCAAGAGACACATATGGAAATGTACTTTCTATGACCGTAGAGCATTATGCATGGCCCATAGAAAGCATTTCAAACTTTGACACTAAACATAAACAGTGCAATCATTATTTTATTTTGCTGAAATATGACACAGAGACGTTATTCTGCAGCTATACATTGAAAGCTAACTTAATCACAAAACAATGCACTCGAGGCTGAATACACATACAGATTAGACCGTTAGACTTTTGCAGTGTAAAGGGTGAAACACTATCTTTGTATCCCCTAAAAAAGCTCCCTAATTTCACTTAAAGTTAGCATTAAATTGGTCGCCCGTCTGGAGCAGAGCTATATCAAATCTCACCAATAAACACCTCTGCTGCTCTCTCCAGCATGCCCTCCTTATTACCACCCAGATAGCCGTGCATTTTCTTCAGCTGGACCGAGACACAGGTTTCAAGGTGGTGACGACAAAAGCAAGCTGTAAATCACTCTAATTGGCTTCCCCGCCTCTGCCTGAAATAAGGCGGGAGCCAATGCGATGGCTGCCCAGGCGCCATGGCGACAGCTGTCTCCACATAATGCAGGTTGTTATCCTGATGCCATCCGCCAAATTATGCAGTGGATATGGTGGGAGGCGCGCATCGATCACAATCACGTCACAATGTGTTTTCTTTGCAACATCTGCTCCCATGTGTCTGGATATCGCCTCGTTAAAAGGGCAATGATGGAGCTGGCACTGTTGAAGAGGACATTGCATTTGGGAGCCATGCACTGGATCAGAAAAACAACCACAGTGTGTAGATGAGAGTGTGCAAGTTCTGAGAACTAAAGCCAAACAGTTTCTCAAAAAAGGTATGTTTCTGCAACCCAACCTGGAGAAAAAAGTTTCTGTTTCTACAGATAAGTTCAGCTTTAAACGTATGTCTTTATGTTGCAGCTGCAGTTCTTTTTGGTTCAGTTTTTTAAAAAATCGTGCGGTAATGCGATGCTTATGGTCTGGTTAGATTCAGGGTTTGGAAAAAATATTGTTCAGACAAAAAAAACAAAAAAAAAAACTTTTTTTCGGCCAAAACACGACTGGAGATCTCCCGAATTCCCGTCAAAATGTGTACGTTTTTGTCGCCACAAACACTGGCAGAAATTCTCCCAAGGCAGTGTCATGCTTACAAATGTTGAAGCTACGGTGTCCCTGAAGTGCAAATCACAGCGGAAAATACGAAAACACACTATAGGTAGTGAAGACCGGCTCCGGTGGGATGAGTGACCCCGAGCGGAGAGGCGGGAGATCAGGAAGGAGGCTGAAGAGGTTGGTGTGTTTACCGGGGAAACTACAGCTCACAACTGTTGAAATGCAGTCACAAGCTGCAGCCACTGGCCTATAACTCCATCACCTCCACCTCCTGATGTGACAGTCAGGCCATAAACATGGAATATGAACGTGATAAGACATGTTTTGTAGAAATGTCAATATGGTACGTAGCCTATGACACATTACAACACGTTAAATGGCAACACTTCATCACGACTTGGCTGGTTGCTTTGTTTTTTTGACAAGAGATCATTTTGATTCACCACAGGACGCGACTGCGTTCTCAAAATAGAGGCTGCTCGGAGAAATAGCGCTTTATGATTCTCACTTTGTCTTCAAAAGGGCGAGAGTATCTGTTGAATACATATCAAGGCTGTGTTGTCTAATGAGGAAATGTGGCTAATCAAGAGATGTGTGGCAGTGAGTTGAAGGCTTTCTTCTATTCTTCTCATTTAATTTAGTTGAGTTGCGTAATGCATGATGGTGAGTCACAGGGAAGACGAGAACATTTCAACCAGCGAAAGAGAGATTAAAAAGTGTTGATGAGAATGTCTCTCAACAGAGGAGAAAAACCAGGAACAGAAGAGGATAAGAAACTGGAGGAAAAAAAAAAATAAACTGAACAAAGAGAACATAAATCAAATCAATCTCAATCGGATGCAGGAGAAACATATTGTAGCGGTGCATGTGTGTGTTTGTCGGCTCATGGGGGACTCGCCATCGTAGTTTTCAGGATTTAACAGCCGAAAAAGGAGCGAAAAACATAAGATCATTTGTCAACATTCTTCGGTTTGAATGTTGCCCTTGCTACTAAATACATAGCAGAGTTCTGACAATAGCCTTGATTGCATTCAATTAGTCGTATCTGGGTTTGTTTACACGCCGACAATAATGCCACTTTCCGAGCAATTGTCTTGGTGCGACAAAAATTACATAAACTAATTCAAAACGCCGCAGTGTCATCATAGATTGATTAAACAATTATACATTTTCAAACAAGCCTTTCAGGGCAATTACAATTTCTGAAGAGAAACCGTGTTGAATTGACTTGGAGTGCACAAATCAGCCCTATTCTAGTGCTCTGATAGATGCACACACGTCAGATATATTCATTTCAGCCCTCCGGGAAGTTCTGAATACCTTTTCGTCGAAGTTGTATAAGTTCTTCCTGCGAACAGACAACTTGCCAATCAACACCTTCGCTTGGCAAAACCACACTTATTGACAGTGGGTGTAGGATAACAGGCTGTCTGCCATCTGACAACGATGTGCTTTTTTTGTTCTGATTCACTTGAAACACACCTGTGACTAAGCTCTTAGCTTCAGATGTAGCTGTGCTTTTAGGCTTTCTCTTGGAAGCCAATTCATACCCTTGAATATTAAAGAGCAGTTTCTTAAGCAAGTGTATGTGTTTAGTTTTATTTAAGACTTGGAGATTTAATCAAGGATTAAGATTTTAAAATTGCGGGTGCATGATTCTTGGATCCATCCAATGACACAATCTGAACGCTGGGATTCTGATTCTGATCATTTTTAGTGACAAAGAATCACCCTATGATTATGTTGTGACATGAATGTATTACTTACATACTGTAAACTGACTTGACATGGTGACTTTACTCAGGGGCAGAGCGAGCGTCCTGTTATCGGAAGACCGCTGGTTCAATTCCCCCGGTCTTGCATGCCGAAGTGTCTTTTGGCAAGATATTGAACCCCAAACTGCTCCTGATGTGCTGGTTGGCATCTTGCATGGCAGCCATCAGTGTAAGAAGGACTGTAAGTTGCTTTGGACAAAAGGGTCTGATAAATGCCCTAAAAGGTAAATATCGTGCCATATTTTAACTATACGTGGTATTTAGTCATGAGAGGGAATTCAATCAACTGAATTCTGATTTCACTGCAAAAAAAATAAAAACAGTGTGGTACGGAGTCATAGTACTGTTCCTCTTAGACAGTACTGTAAGTGGACCAGGTTTATGAAATATGAAGCTAATGTGGAATTGTTTTAAACCTGCATTCTTTCTATGTGCCAGCAGGGGGCCAAGTTCACCGGTTGCAAAAAGAAGTCTGATTGCATGTAAGCTTATAAGAAAAGCTTTCACCTTTCACTTCATTTATTTCCTCAGTAAACAAACCCCGAATGAGTTTATGGTCTGAACTACTAGTTTCAAGTCTTCTTTAATACAGCATGAAGTTCATTTAGTGAATTATAGTCCTATCTATCTATCTATCTATCTATCTATCTATCTATCTATCTATCTATCTATATATCCTCCTTGAGCCTCCTCAGCAGCATCTCACAGCTACTATAAGAGCACTTTGATAGATTGAGTCTCTCAACAGTCTATTGACATTCAGGCACCTTAATATCGTGTCACTGGTCCCCAAAGATGTAGCCATACAGATGATGGCCCATCAGTGAAGGGTTTTGGAGAGGCGTCTTTCAGAAATCTCCGCCTACGGCCAAAGAGCCACCGCAGCTCCGCGGCAAAGGAGCGAAATAACGCAGCAGAGAATCTCTGCAAGCAAAGAGCTTTAATTCTGGCTGTCCAGAGTGTCCCGATCCATGCTCTCAGTGAGCATCCTCCGCTGCCATCCCTGATAGCTGTCTGCTCTATAAGCTTCAATTATCTCTACACAGCTTTGTGCAGCAGGCTGACAGCTGTCACCCATTAAATGACATTAAATTAAACATTCCGTCTTAATAACTATTACTCCTCACATTTTAAAAGTGCTCATTTCAACATGAAGCCACGTGTCTCCCGCTAACTCGCCTCGTTTTGAATAACCTTGTTGAGGTTTGGCGCTCCGACACGGCAACAGTCGAGGCAGGTGAGGATGATAGATCGGGAAGCCCGGGTCGCACAATACCGAGGTAAACTTGAATGTGCAGTGTATCTGTTTGTTGCATATAGGAGCCTTTATCGCGTTAAAAAAGATGAAACGGCTGCATCATAATCAATTTACAGCGCTGGCATAATATTCGCGTTCCACTATAGTAAATTATCCCCTTAAAAAACAACTAATAGCACCACATAAAACACTGAATAATGGCGCTAAAGAACTAATTACTTTCTTTTTGGCTCAGGATCGCAGTACAACAGCTCTCCTGCTTCCCTCATTCAGCATGGTGTTAACTTAAATATCAATTGTTCTCACTTAAGCAGCAGCTTCTCTCCCCGGCGAGGCTCGGCAGCTTGTTAGAGGACTGCAAAAACAAGGCAGTGTGTACACAGTCGTTGCCTTGAGTAATGAAAGCCAGGGATGTCTATTAAAAATCTATTCATCGCCTCGCGCCGACTTCTAGGAGCAGCCGCAGCTCATCAAGAGCAGCAGTCATCGCCCAGCGAAGGCGCTCCGAATCGGGCGGGGGTTCGGAAGGAGAGGCCCCTCGCGCGGTGTTGCCGTCTGGCTCGTGCTCATCAGTTCATCCTATAGCGGAGACATCTTTAAAATATTCATGAGCCCGCTGAGGTTTGGATGGTGAAGTGCACCAATTGCGCCGCCTTGTTGGAGTAAGACGTGTAGCAGCGTCGAGGGATCGTCGCGATGAAACCTTTGTCAGACAACGCTGCCTGAAGATCTGAGAAGTAACAGCCGCCGCCGGAGTAAATGTCAAGTTTGCCCCTCTTGGATTAAGTGCTCATCTACGACACACACACACAAATAAAGAAATTATGTCGCGGGGTCTTTGAAGAACACTGGAAATAATATTATAAGATAAGTTAATAAGGTTTTTTGACCATTTTGAACGGGGTTGTAATGATTGTTGCAGCTGGCGTCCTTTTCCTGCGTGACTGAAATCGGCGTGCCGTTCAAACACCAACTCATGCTGCTCAAGGAGAGTGATATCAAACCCCACCTGTCAAAATGAACCGGAGTGTTACTTTCAGGTCGGTCAAGTTTAACTGTTCAGGTGACTCGGATGAGAAGTGCTCAGAGTCGTCTCAGTCAAGGAAATGTTTTTTAAGCGTTAACTCCGGTGGAAAAAATCATCATGACACTTTGAGGAACACAGAAAATAAATACTGACAGACGGATAAGGCGGCACCGACGTAATATTCCTGCTCTACTCTCCAACAATTCGGCTTGTCAGACAGCGTAATACATTCCTTTAACTGAAACTGGGTTTTATTAGGTTTTCTCGCATGAGATTTGGAGCATATTTATGCTTCGTTCCTCCGTCCCGAGCAGAAATCATGTGGGGAATATTCGTCTTAAATCTACAGCGTACCCGAGGAAAAAAAAAAAAAAAAAAAAGAGGCTTTTTTTCGCAGGCGGCGCGCATTCCACATAAATCCGTGGAAATGATGTCACTCATATTCTTATTCCAGCTGTCACTGCAGTAGTTCTCCACCGGTATAAGCCCCTCACTACTCGTGCTATAAGCCTTTGTGTTTAGTAAATAACAAGATAAAAAAAAAAAAAGTGCATTTCTTCACAGGACAGGCAGGAGGGATGAAAACCACGCTGACACGTCTCATCTGCACATATTCACGTTGGAGCAGCTTAGGAGTAAGCAACATGTAAAAAGACTGTGTGTGTGGGGGGGGGGAAAGTGAGGAGATATCGAGAACTCAACCCCAATCTGCCCTCCCGCTGAGGAAGAGCAGTCAACTTCGAAGCTTCTTTTGGAGCAGCAGCTCACTTGCAAGGTTCCCCAGGAGCTGTGCTCCATGTGCGTTCCACTTACACTGAGTGAACAAGCAGGAAGAGATAGCCTGTCGGGTCTAGCAGGGTGAGATGAGGACCAGGCGCAGGATGGGATTTGGTTTTCCCCTCGTCTTTGATTCAGTAATTGAGGGCTAAGACTGGGAGGAAAACCGACAGGCTCTCGGCCCTTAAGGGCCAACCCCTAGCCTCCCAGAATCCTCGGGCACCGGTTCATTCCCAGAACAGTCAGCCTGGGTTGGCCACATACATTTCTCATTTAAAAGGGAACAGAAATGGAGAGAGATGAGTTCATTGTTATCTGCTTGCTTGGGGATTGTCTGAGTCTATAGTTACCACCTGGCTGTCTTCTTCAGGTGAAGTCAGAGCAACTTTCCAGGACCAAAAGTGTCTGTAAAGAAAGCAGACTGCGGGGCGGGAAGGTTACCTGAGGTACAGAACCAAACAGGCTCGTGAATAATTAAACACGTTTAAAAAGCATCAGCTCCGTTCAGCATGGAGACATGCTTACTTATTAAATCGGCAAGCTAACTGATAGGTGGACACTTATTTGAGATTTTCAAAATTACTTCAGAATTACGTCAGAAAAGCGAGTGCAACAGTGGCATCGTGAAATATTTAAATTTCCAAAACAAGTAGCTGGCTGGACAAGACTACCTGACTACCTGGTGCTTTATGCTAAAAGCTAACATCTGCACGAGGATGCTGACATAGAGCATGCTAATGTTTAGCTGCTATTATCATCCTATGTTCCTACATTTCCATTTTCAAAAATTTCTGTCAGATTTTATCCCCCTTTCTCCCAATTGGGTAGCCAATTACACCCAACCTATTATCCAGTAGCAACAGACTACAGATGGAATGTAACTTTTAGCTAAATCTGGTGATCCTAACCCTCAGAACACAAGACCTAATTTTGAAAATGTCCTAGAAATGTGGGAACATAGGGCAGACCCCAGCATGCTAACAGGTGCTAATTAGCACTAAGCATACAGTACAGCTCAAGCTAGTCGACCAAATCATTGTTCACTTCTGTCATTCTCAGCCGGAACAGTAGGACGAGGTTTAAAGATATGTAACTAAACACGTGGTCCGACCTATCTGATGTTTCTGCTGCGCAATGTGTTGCTATGCTAGCCTTCCTGATATCTACCCAACAGTAAAATAATACAGTTATCAAACTCCCAAAAGCGAGCAGCAGGCCAGACAAGACTAACTGTAGGCTACTGTACTTTAACCTAAAAGCGAACGGCCACCATTTGACAGCTGACGCATGAAATGCCATATCTGAATATATAAAGCATTTCATAAAAGATTAAAAGATGCATCAATTGACTATCAAATTAATATTTCTAATGAGAGAAAACACACGCGTTAACCCAACATACAAGCTGCACATGTGTATGTTGTGCAGCGGCAGGGATGCTGCAGACACCGAGAAAACTTTGATGCTTCCCGAGGAAGCTTTGAAGGTACAAGCCTTTTGCAGCGAACTAAGTATGATTGACAGCAGCCAAGCCTGACACATTAGTGCCATTTCCAGCTGTCAGACGGATATTTACAGTCACATAAGCCCTGGATTTATCCATGACTAAATTTCGGAGCAATTTCTCTCTCATACTTCTATCTCTTAAAGGCTTTCTGTGAGGAAATCTGAATCAGGCCAGATAGAAAGCAACACGAGGACTGTCATTTTTAAACATTTGTAAATAAATAGAAGCTGCCGCACAGTTCACATCCTGCTCCAGTATGTCCACAGTGGAGTATATGTATTGAGGGGGACTATCACAGGTTTGTCTGTATTAAATACAGGCCTTATTACCATAGATGGCACTGTTTCATTGCAGAAGAGACGGATGAGCTCTGTGCTGCCCAGAAACAATGATGCAGCCGCAGACGCCAGCAACATGAGTATGATGTCATGCTGTGACAAGAGCTGAACCAACATGTTGTGGTCAATGATAGGTGTTGTTAAAATTATTATTATTATTATTATTATTATTATTATTATTATTAATACAATGTGATGTGTTGATAAAACATATCTTAGTGCATCACTCAGGGATGCTACAGTTTTCCTCTGGGTTTCATTTAAGGATGCAAATATGTTTTTTTACGCAGGTGCAGTAAACGATGGTGTCAATCCTGTTTAACAGTCCTCATGTGTCAGAACCATCTGTAGTGGAGGAGAATAATTATTATCCTCCCATGAGGCCATGTAGAGGCAAGAAGTGGGAGTGACTGCTCAGGAATCTGGACAGTGTCTAGACAAAAATGTCTTTTGTGAGTCTCAAGTGTATATTAAAGTCGCTCCATGCTGAATATTAACTTCGGCGTATCATTTTCAATTTAATTTTGATTGCACAGGATGGCTGTAGAACCATTTTAATCATGGTGTAATTGGTTTATTGTATGTATTGATTCATGGCAGGAGGAAGGAACCTCAAAGGTGACTGATGTGCTGCACTCTTTAACTCTTTAACTGGATTTACATAAAGAACCAATCACAAAGTTTGCCTTCAATAACATCTGCATAGAAATTCCCTACTCACTGATCATCTTAAACTCTAATGTTAGCCAAGTGTAACGTCACAGTTAGCCTATTTGGTCTATAAAAAAAAGGTATTTTGGCTAATTGTAGATTTAACTGAAACATTTGGAGCCAAAAATGTCTACATGTTGGTGCCGTTTTCAGTTTTGCATCGCTTAGCTTTAGCTGTGCTTGGTTTAGTGATAATGTTAGCATGCAACGTGCTCAACTAAGATGGTGAACATAGTCATTATATCTGTTTACACATTCCAATGTTAGCGTTGTCACTGTGAGCATGTTAGCATTCCATTGTCACTGTGATGTTTAGCATGCTGACATTAGCATTTAGGTCAAATCACCATCAAAGGGCAGCATCAGAAAACTGTTAGCAATATTAAGTTAGCATAACATTAGCTCAACTAGTCA
>OMLP01013992.1:0-24053 GCA_900302685.1 Spondyliosoma cantharus
CATGTGGAGAAGCATACATATAAACACACATGCACACGCACACACACACACACACACACAATAACATATGTACAGAGGACCACAAGAGTGTAAAATGCTAATCTTTTACTTCCAACTCATATTGCTCGAAAATATTTTTGCATAATGCTGTAGGACAGTAGCCGACCACGCTGTCACCGCTGCTGCTGCTTGTTTAGCCGCTTTCAGTCGAAAGTTTAAAAAACTCCACCTGTAGTCCAATGACATTTCCTCCTCTGGAAAGGACGAAGTTTCATTCGACGTGTGGTGCAACCAAAGCTTAGAGCTTCCATCACTCACCTTGACACTAAAGCACTATTGTGTATGTGGAAAAAATAGGAAAAAAGTGAAACATTTCTCACATATTAGCTATGCATTTGTAGAGCATGAGCGCACTTTGCAGTAACATGCAATAATACAAGCTTTTTATCAGCCACCAATAACGTTTATGTCTCGGTTTAATTTGCAGGTGCACAATAATAGCGAGTAGGATGTAATGAGTGTATACGTGAATATATGAATAATGTGTTAAGCGACTTTTTTTTTTATTCCTATGGTTTATATGAAACAATTTCAAAAACAGTTGAATGGAGTATTTTGAATGTAAATCCTCTGACTCTGTAATGTATGAGCGGACCCCACGGTGAGGGCCGAGGTTCTCACTGCGGGCCGCTCAGCCCTGAACGTAAAATCACTCAAGGTAGCTTTTAAGAATGCTCAGGATAAAGAAAAGTACAGCCCTTGTTCTCTGTAGCACTGAACAGACCTCCAAACTCAACACGTTGTTGGTTTCTTCCATTACAGATGGGCAGAACTGTGCGACACTGTACAGTGAAAGGATGTACAGAAGATGTAAAAAAAAAAACTTGATAATAATGTATGAAAATGTACAGATTCGGCCAAAACTATATTTTTAAGACCGCTGTGAGAAGATGAATGGTGATGAAGAGTGAGCAAGCAGAGTGAAACTGTTGGTTTGTGATCGACAGAAAGAGTTGTTTGTGTTTTTTTTGTTAAATGGACAATCACCACTCGAAGTTCATATTAGGCGCAAGCCAACAAACTTGGGTCGAATATGCTTTGATGCCTATTAGGAAAGAGTCGACTTATGTATTATATAAATGTATACACCTCACTGTACTCACTGGTAAATGGACTATAAACACTCGACGCCTAGCATCGTCACTTCATTGCCACTCACCGTAGTTAATCATGCGTGGTCCCTGGAGCGTGTGTATGTGTGACAGACTGGTTGTTTAGATGTTTGTGTATCCATAGTTTGCCCACCCAGATACAACCAGCTGACGTTAAAGAATGACTCATTAAAAATACAAAACCTGTGCACTGATGCCAACTCACTTATCGTAGTGAACCAACAGTAGTACAGCGAGACAGAAACAAAGGCCTGGATGAAGCTTAGAGCGCTCAGGCATCAACATGTCTGCGAGGGACAAGACAGGCGCACTGCATCTGTGCTGAGCTATTCCCAAAGTGTCCATCCTGCATCCTAATGATGAAGACGAGGGAGTGAATAAAAGGGATTAAGATGAAATGACCAGTAGAGGGAGTAGGTCAGCAGGTTGTTGTTGGCTCAGGCAGGGTATCTGCAGATTTCACACATAGTGAGATGTTTTGAGTGCTCATCTTGACATCAGAATGAGTTAATAATGAAAAAAATGCAAGCCTGAATTAAGACTTTTTCATATGTTATATGAATCTGCAGATACCCTGTCAACAGGGATATCATGTATCAACTCAGACGTTATAGCACCAGGAGTGGCCATAGGCAGGTTACACCAGGTTAGACTTCTCTGCACCGTCAAACTGAATCCTTCTGCAACGAGTACCAGAAATGATCATTACAGTTGTGTTTGTGATCACACTGAAATTTAGGATTTCTTCTGTTCTTCTGTACGCTGATTTTTGTTTAGTAAAACTCTCACTGTAAATGACCATTACTGTGTAAATCAAGGCCAAACTGTCACCTCAATAAAAGAAGCTTGAAGGAAAATGAAAAGCTGTGTGTTTGTGTTATTACCTCCGACAAGGAGGTTGTGTTTGTCTGTTTATTAGTTGGTTGGTTTGTCAGCAGGAGTATGCAAAAAAACTATGGAATAGATTTGCATCACATTTGGTGCAGATCTGTAAAAAAGGACAGATCCAGGAATTCTTTTTCTCTCTTTCTGACTCTTTTCATTAATTATTCAGGGAATAATTCACAAGTCTTGATGAAACAAATCAGCCGTATTTAAGTGGCTGGTGTCTACGAGTGAGCGGGACTGTTGGGCCCGACGGAGGTATGAGCTCTACTGTTCTAGTTTTAGGTGAGATGCTTATGCACAGCAGCATTTAACACAAGAACCAACACAGCATGTTTTAATGTATAAAGTTAAACTTTTATTTTTATAGGCATACACTGTACATAGCAGTAAACTCCATTTTGTTCTTCTCTATTGAGAAAGATCTCATTTCAATGTGGGCTTGAATGTTTGATAAGTGAAAAACAGAATGTGTAACAAATCTGGACAAACACTATAAAAAATAAAGAAACGATGATAAATGATATTTTACATTCACATGTGGGGGACTTTAATATTTGGTCAAACACTGATAAATTTGCTTTTAATGTGGTCACAACCTTGAAAAGGTTTCCTTTAACACATCTCTGTTTATTATGCGACACATCCACACTGTTTCAGCCTTTTTCTGTGTGGAATCATTTGGCACTTATATATATGTGTATATATATATATATATATATATATATATATATATATATATATATATATATATATATATATATATATATATATTCCAATGGAAGACATTTACTATGTGACTGGTTAATGTTTCAATCAGTTCCCTCACAAAGTGTGAAAGCCTCCGGATCATGTAAACATGATGATGTAATGTTTTGACGTTGCTCAGAGTACCAATAGAAAACAGGTTAATGTGTAAAATGAAAAGAGGGATGAGATCTCTTCACCATCGTCTACAGGTTACATTCAGTCAGTCGGTTTCTCGTCTGGTTGCCTATTTTTGCAGAACAATGTTATAAATGCACAATAATTTATTTCACCATAAACATGTGGTGGTGATGCTAGCCGCTGAAAGGGGTTCATAGAAGAATGTAACAAGCTGTCGAACCTGCCGCTTCCTCAAAGGTTCCTCTGAAGAACAAGCACTGGGTAACATCACACTACAATACTGAGTGACTGCACGGGGCAGCGTCTGACTGAAGCTAATGCTGTGACTAACATGTTTAATGGTTTGTTTATCCAAGAGACAGCACATGCATTTCACTGGTCATTATTAGATACGATGTAAAAGCTTGCGTTACGTATTGAGAGGTCAAACAAAAGCCGATCTATAAGTACAGTAACAGAACTGCTGAGAGAGTAACACACTGTATGATGGGTTAGCAAAGCCCCTTTCGCCTTGACGAGATGGAACAAAGAGAGAAAAAAAAAACATGTGATCCTCTTGGTGCGGTAAGCGATACGGATTAATAGTATTTCCACTTTAAATAGTTACGTTTCGTAAGCTTGGTGTATACAGTCTCGCAGGTAGGTGGCTGGGTCTGGGCAGATGAGAGGGAGAGCTGACGGCTGTCACTGAGGGAGGTGGTGTGGTTTCTGCAGAGCGGGAGCACCTGCAAACAGGAGGGAGGGACTTTCTATTTTTGGAAGTGCAGCAGAGAGGGTGGAGACAGCCACCGTTCAGCTAGATATGACGCTGCAGAGAGGGACAGAAGCACTAGTGGGTGGCTGAAGAGTTCGGGACAGGTTATGGAGGTAGGCTGCAGGTGTAGCTAAGTCATGTCTACCTCCCTCTCTATGCCCACGTATTTGAGGGCATCGGCTTGGCTGTATCTGTGGGAGGAAGCAAAGAGTTTTTAGTTTGTCTGCCGAAACCAGTTATTCAGTCGCATTTGCAGCAGCCTTTTTTTTTCGTTTTTATTTGACTTTGAAGGCGGTGAAGGTCACAAAAAGGCCTGTGAATCTACCTGTAGTCAAAGAAGAGCTCCTCTCCTTGCAGAATAGCTCGTTTGGCAAAGATTCCAATGCGGTGGTCTCCATTCACCATCACCACTGCAACGGCACACATCAA
This sequence comes from Spondyliosoma cantharus, assembly GCA_900302685.1. NCBI lineage: Eukaryota > Metazoa > Chordata > Actinopteri > Spariformes > Sparidae > Spondyliosoma > Spondyliosoma cantharus. The sequence goes on from OMLP01013992.1 coordinate 4,129, forward strand.
AATCAGCTGACCAAAGACACACAATTCTCTAAATTCATGACAAACCGACTCAGTCGTACCTTTTGCGTAACAGTTGGGGTTAACTGAATGATTTGCAAAGCGGATTTTGTTCCCCTTTCGTGTGGCATCCACAACAAAGTCTACTGAGAGACAAAGAGGGAATCGACGATTACTTCAAATGCCGTAACAGCACTGTGATTATGACCAGGAGCGCGGGATACTTGCCATTGTTCAAGTTGAAAAGGAAGCTAGACATGTATTTGTCATAGATCCTTCCACGTCGGTCTGCCTCATCCTGGGAGATGAGCTGCAGACGCATACACACACACACACACACACACACACACACACACACAGAAATAGAAAACGCCGTCAGCACAACAACTTAAATCAATAAAAACATTAGAATCTGACTTCACTGCAGGGACTTGCCTCTCCGCAGTATTCAGAGATAAACTCGTTTTTCTGCACTGGTTCTTTGATGAAGGTGCCCCATCCAGCGACATCTGATGGGGCCAAAAGCAGGTGCTGACAGAAGGACACCACAAGTCACATGAGTCATCGAGAATAACTAGAATATAAGATTTGTGAAATTGAACCATCAAGACCTTCAGGTGTCCTTGTGTACCTTTTTCAGTCCTCTCTGGATGCTGCAGTTCTTGCAGGAGACCCCTTTGCTGTCCCAGTGGTCTGCGGCGCCACAGGTCATGCACAGATCTGGGTCACACTCCCTCACAGCCAAGTAGCAGGGGCACTGTTTAGTGTTGCACTGTGTCTTACACCTGCAGCCTGGGAAGCGGTTCTGGCCTGGAAATCATTTAGACACACAGCTGCTCTGAAACGGGGACGTTTATGAGCAGATTGCGTGCAGCAATACAGAAATATAATACATTATATGAGTTGGCAGAACACAACAGGATTATGATAAATAATTCCATCCCAAAATGCAGTTGCAGCACAGAAGCTCGGTGGCTGAGTAATGCCGAGAAGCTCATCTGTCAGGGACCTCTGCTGGCAGATATGTTGAAATACAATTTTGCAGGCAGTAACATAACACCCTCCGGGCAGATGAACGGAAGGATCAGGCAAGAAAAAACAAAATGTCTTTCCGGCAGCTTCAGCTCGGGGAGAACTGTCCATAAGAAGAGCTCTGGGCAGAATCTGTCTTCTCTGTCGTGCCATTTTAACCTCCAATCCCCAGCCTGTATGGGTTTTATGTGTCTGTATCATCGAGCGTTGTTTAGCTGGAGCAGTCTGACTCATACTGATGTTGCAGATGATGGTGTATATCAGGCACGGAGCCTGTCACATCCGTTTGATTTCTCTCCAGCTCCTTAGAGCACACACATGTGCAACTCGGGGCTGCTTCCTGTTTGGCCCCGACTCTCCTCTGCTACGGGAAAAGGCGAGGTAACAGTCGGGTGAGGAGGGGGGAGAGGAGGTGACTGAACCACAACAGATGAGCAAATGAGCCATGAACCATCAAAACTGTTGCAAAATGTTTAATTCGCCTTATCCTCTTTCCCTGCTGTAAACTCCCCAGAGCCAAAAAAACAAAATGCATTCCTCCACCATGTGGCCATTTCGGAAAACACAGTTCTGGGTCGTTGCTGCTGCAGCAAATGCCTCATTGTGAACACAGCTCTGTATTAAACAGACACCCACCTATCCCCGCCAGAGGACAGACTCTCCTCTGATCGCTGCCAGAATACTGCAGAATCGTTTCACATTCTGCTGCCCTGCTCTATTGTGGCCTGGCAAAAGGGGCTTTGAAGCTACTGAGAGCTTTCAGTGGAAAATGTGGTTATGACAGAAATGTTTCTTTTAGCATCGCAAGGCGGCGGACGCTTCTTCATGTGGTTTTGTTTGTGTGAGACGAAAGGAGCATGCAGCACATGAGAGCATGATCTCACAGGTGAATAAGAAAAGGTGACACTCACATTCGTGCTCACACTGGCAGAACTTCTCGCAGAAATTCTGGGTCATCACACACGGGCAGGAGCTGTCACATGGATGGTCGGGGTGATCACATGGCTGGTAGTTGTACACCTGATTGGACGAGTTATCTGGAGCAATAGAGGACAAAACCCTCAGACTAGCACAGCAAGCTGTGCTGTATTTCAGAGGGCATGGTAGAGTAACAGAGTGACAGTGAGGTTTAAATTCTGAGAAGAACATACCTTTCTTTAGCTGAATCTTTGCCCATAACCTGCCATATTAAACAAACACAATTGCACGGTTTACTCTCTACCTCCTCTAACTTGTTCAACATCAGTTTAGGTTATGCACATTTTCTTTACATGGCTTATTCAGTGACAAAACTGTAACAGGAAGACTAAATGCATTATTAGACTAAATGCATTATTAGTACTTGCAAGGGTGCAGAATATATTCATCTACTCATGACTTTCAGGTTTTAAGGTACACAAATTCACCATTACCTGTTGCTTATTAGTGCATATTATTATATTATCTTATTGTCTATTATAAAGCAGTTATTAATGCAGTAATCTGCATGGCCATATTCTGCATCCACAATGTATTTTCCCTCAATAACCTTCTAATAACTGATTTTTGATAGTAGGTGTACATAAATGAATATGTTTTTTTTCTCAGTATGGGCCTTACAAGATGGTAGTTCCAAAAGAATAGTCATACATACTTAATAGATGTGGTCCAATCTTATGTGACAGGTACAAAACAACAAGAGGTGATAGCGTCAAAATACTCTAAATTAAAGGATCAGCTCATCCAAAAGTACTCACAATGCAGATAAAGAGGCAATACACTTTGTCTGGTTTAATCCATGCCTCTGGAAGCCCTAAGATCCCAAACTGATTTGAAGCTAAAAATGCTGAAAGAGCTGAATTTCGTGTTTTCTGGGTTGTTATTTTAAAGTTTTTAAAGGAGTCAGAGGATGCTACAATGCTGCTTTGCAGTGAAGCTCCAGAAATGCTTTGTGGAATAGTAAACTTCACCCGACTTTCAAGCGACATGGCAGATAGATAATGACAAAAACTTAACTGTTCCTTAAATCTGAATCAGAATATGTGACCCATTCTAAAGTGGGGTCTAGCTAATAACTAGTTCACGACTAACTCAAACAGCTTCTAACAGTGAAATTGTGCCTGGTAGTAGTAGAATATGATGCACAAAAAGGCATTAAAAAGTGCTTTGTAATGACTAATAAAGCTGCAAATGCTACTCATAAACATTCTAAAAAGTAACTAGTTAATGGTGAATTTGTGAACCCTGACACAGAGTTACAATGTATCTATTCAGAGAAGTTTCACTGAGCGCCGAGCTCCCTTTTGCGAGTGATCATGTTTCAGTCAGTCAGCAAAAGGTGGGCGAGGGAGAGGGAGAGGGAGAGAGAAAAACTGGTGATATCATGCCTGTGTTTCCTTTTCTTCTTCTGGGGCGAGATGCCTCCGTCAACCACAGGGACACGATGAATCAGGACCTCCTTCACTGCAAACTCGTACACCTGCGGGAAATGAAAAGGAAAATGAGCAACACATTCCCGGTAATTCCTCACAAACGTACACTACTGTGAGAAAAGTCTGTTCTCTTCACCCTAATTAAGTTGTGTAATGTAGGCCCACTCAAGCTGAAAAGCACATTGCCACAAATTACGCCACAGTACATCCTGCTCCCTCCACGATCTGCTATCAAAACTCCACGGCAGAGGCCAAACATACACATGCATGTGTGTGCGCATACACACTCAGCCGCTTCTGGCTGCCAAAACCCAGATTTGGCCTCTTCCCTAGGACACAGACATACATAATGATGCAGCTGGTTTCAGCATTTCCACTCAGTTAAGCAGTGGGCGGGGCCCTATGGTTGCAAGCAGGGCTGTGACAGACAGTTTAGTACAGACTCTGGACTGTACTGTAAGAGGGGCTACACGGGATGGATGGAAGGCTGCTTCAACATGTCTGAAATACTCTTTTAAGATTAGTTTTACCTGTTATTTACTGCATGCTTTGCGCTCAACAGTAAAAAGTTGTGAAATCTAATTAAAAAACTGACAATCTCTCTAGCCGCCCACCCCACAGTCCACATGAAATAAATCTATGAATGTCTGAGGCTGAACAACTGCATCATGAGAGAATATGAGAGACGTCACATCTGGTAAGCATCCTGGTTTATGGTGCCACATGCCATTCTCTCTGTAGTCAGCCCAATTATCCACACCATAAAACCACAGGCACCGGATGCATGTGTTAGAACGCTTGCACTGACGCAAACGCAACAGAAATCATCGCCATAACTAAGATGTTAACTATGATTTCAAAACTACTCTGCATCACTTTTCAGAAAGTATGAGTCAGAGTTCATTATTTTAACATTTAAAACTACATTTCATGGCTAATAAGGGTAGTAAACAACAGATGCGACAGCAAACAACTCACAAATGATTTTACTGCGAGTGCTGTTCCTCTAAAATTAAAGCCTCATTTCTCAGAAATTGCCTTGCTCTTATTTCCTATTTGTCACCATGCCCTTGTTTTATGTGTTCCTTTTCTTTTCCGTTCACAATTGTTACATCTATTTCTATCTTTTTTTTTGTTCCCATTCCACCATCTGGTCTTTTAAAGAGGGAACTGATTCTGCACATCAAAATCTGTTTACGGGTCTCGGGGAGTATTACAGCATAGGCGAAAAAAAGCTGTATGACGACTTTTGTGGCTCCAGCGGCAACAACAAGAAAAAAATCTGGAAGTGTAGAGTTGGGAAGAAGTGGGTTTACTAGACCTCTGAGGCCCGCGGCTACATTAGCCGTTGCTAGCATAACAACACTCGGGGAACACTTTATCATGACCATCAATAATATATGGTAAATTTATATTTGATTAATCTTTAGTTAATAGTTATCTGACTGTTACCAATCAACAAAATGGTTCATAAATTCAACTACATCAACAAAATTTGAAGAAATAACAGTTTTGACATTATGATGCATGCTAACCAGCTAGTCCCAGCCTTTGTGTTATAAAGGTCCTGTGCTAGAAGTGTAAAATCTAAAAGCATCCCCCAGTTTTCTGTGCTCCTAGTTCAGACAGCTAGCTGTAAAGCTAACTGAGCTAACTAGCTAACGGTTGCTACAGGTAGCAACAGTAAAAGATTATTCTGCTCATATGCTACCCCCGAAATGTTTTGATTATGACACCAATATTTACATATGGCATCTATAAACAATTGCAAAGGTTAATAAACATCTGCTACAACCTTAAAATGGCCATCAGAATAATCTGCAGATGAATTACACAGTATATATTAACCATTTACAGAGTATCATACATCAGTGGCAACTTTACATTAACTACTGATTTACATTAAACTTACTTTAAATTTACCATTTATTAACAATGATTATTATAAAGTTTTACCCATGCTCGCAATCCACTTGCATTGTGGGTAATGTTGGCACCAGTTTATGACAAGGAAGAAGAATACACTACACTATACTATACTATACTGTCCGTGGCAGCTTGATTAGATTTAAGCCATATTCTGTTGTGCTTTCAATCATTATTAGTCAGTAAGAGATTTTTTGTAATGGATTGAACACAGAAGGAGCATGCTCAGATAGGAAAACTGCCAAGTTTGTAAACATTTCACCTCCTTGCAGTTCTTTGTACCGATGAGGCGAGCGATGGAGCAGAAGTTGTTGAAATATGTGCCGTGTAGCACCCTGAACAGTGACTCCTCTGCCCCGCTCCACTGGACCACACAGCAAGCTTGCTCTGCACCGTCATCATCCGCTGGACGTGGCTTGGTGGGAGTTTGGCAACGTGAATTCCCCTCTGTTAAACACACACAGACAGAATAAAAACACTTGAACGTCTCTGACTAACCACTCTTGGCAGAGTGTTTGTCTCAGATTTTTTGAATCTACACCCACAAACACTTTTCTATTACTTGGTCTTGGCAAAAGGTTTGTTACACCTTTTTTCCTCCATACACACATAAGACATCCTAATTCAACCCTACTTTGACACATATATATTACTATTCCTGAGTGTCATTTTTGCGTATCTGCATGTACACACACAGCCACAGGGGACTGTGGGCTTTGATTTTGCTTTTTGGAGATTCAGGACTGATGCTCGTACACCCACAGCTCAAGGCAGAGAGCCGAATGTTGCTTGGCAACAGGCTGAATGCAGCATTGCTGTGGCCACATGCTCCAGCAGAGTGTCTTTATTAATCTGCTTAACAATCTGTTTTTTCCACATTATCTCAACACGTGCAAGAGAGTTTGCTGAGTCACCGACTGAGCACGAGCGTTTTCCAAAGCTAACAGAGACTTCCAGTGAGGCACTGATGGAGACGAACAACAAGCTGAGAGCTCCAGGGGAGGAGAGGACGACAAAGAGCCAGAGGAGATGGCTCTTATTTCCCTCCCGCTGCTCCCCACATGGAGATGTCAACAGAGAGGGGGAAAAAACAGAACGAAGGAGGGGAAGGAGGCGGAGAGGGAACAAAGTGTTTATGTTGGGGCTGAAGCATGCAAAACTGATGGCTGGTTTATTATGCTTGGCAAGACGGAGCTGATATTGAGAGGAGATGCAGGAAGAGAGAGGAGAGAGCAGGATATGACTTGAATGCTATCATCCTCAGCCAAATTTCACTTTTCTGAGAGGGAGGGATCCGGGGGAGGCTATGGTAAATGATACATTCACTCAGCCGTACGGTGACTCAGAAACACATTAAATAACTGTGTCCGTGCGTGTGCGGAGCCTCAGAGCTACAAAACCATGAGCAGATCTTTACATGTACCTACTCTACAGAAGCAGTAAACATGGGAATCTCAAAGCGATAAATAAATAATCAATAAAAACAACAAAAGTAAGAAACTGAACCTTTTCCATAACTCCCTTAATCAGCCTACCTAATGTAGATAAAGCAGATGGCGCATTCAAAAGCAGCTCCAAACCAATTTCCTGTGAGATCAGACTCCCACCTGAGGAGGAGGTGGTTTCGTGGTCGCTGTCGCCCTGCTTGCCTTCCTCAGCAGACTCAGATGGTCCAGGACAGCTGGAGCTGGTGGGACGCTGCTGCCTCCGGCGCCTCCGGGACCTCTGTGATCGTAACATATTCTGATCCACAAACTCTTTAGCCCCTTTCTGCGGGAGAGAGCACAGGGGATGGGGAAAAAAACAGCAAAGGGTAAACAAAGAGATATACAGCGCACCACGGCGTACAGAACGCACTGTGAGCCAGGCATACCTGTAACAGGAAGCAGTCCACGCCACATGGCTCGCTCTCCATGTGGATCTCCTTACTCTTCCTCTTGTAAACATTGGGCGAAGCATGGAAAGCTTTACGAACACAAACAAATGTGTTTTCACTCTGCTGTACATCAGGGCGTTCAGAGACTGTAGGCAATTAATGAAATAAAACATCCAAAGGAACAAAAACAGGACATAGTACAATCTTAATTCATTCATCATAATCTCACTGGAAATAAATAAACAACTTAATTCACAAGAAATAAATAAAGACATTACGGTGGAGGAAACAGTCGTATTTGAAGCAGCGCCTGCAGAAGAGCGTGTGGAAGGAGTGTAACGACTGCTCCCGCTGCACGGACTTTGCGAAAGGTCCGTCCAAGTTGGGGGTGCAGAGGGGGGGCAGTTTCACCGGGCCGGGGGGCTCCAAGAGGTCCTTGTACCTGTGGAGGTGACAGGGTGAGCTTTAGTCGATGTATACATATATCAAATGTGTACAGTTCCTTTGCCACAGTATTCTCATTTGGAGTAGGAGCTAACGTTTCTTTCAAAGTAAAACTCTTTCAGATGCTGATGCAATGGCTCCTTTGAGTCAGAGAGCCTGAGAGGGAGCCTCCATTATTACTTCCCTCCCTGACAGCTCGCGTCGCCATGGTGAACACTAAGCAACGGTCCGTTCAGCATTGTGCTCATACACCCCTGGTTTCACTGCACTTTTCTTACTTTTCCTTCAGCTCCTCCATGGTGCCCTTGTAAGGGAACATTGAGGCGATGGCTGTAAATATCTTATCGTTGGGGACCTTCTTGCTGCCGGACAGGTCCCTCACTTTTGGGGGAGACAACAGAGAAACAGAGAGTAGGTTACACAAATAACCCTGCTTTGTGCACATGTCAGGTTCTGTGACAGATTCACAAATAAAGCTTATGAAATATGTTGTTTTAAACATTTTGCAATGTGTACACGTGTTTCCCCAGCGCTCAAGGCCTGTTCGTCCTGAAAACAATTCTCAGTGGAGATCATCGTCGTCTTTTTTATTCATACATGGACGTGTGTGTGTGAGTGTGTGTGTGTGTGTATGTGTGAGTGTGTACAAGCAGTGGTGGAATATAACTAAGTACTCTCAAATACAAATTCCAGTAACTCACACTTTACCTGGGCATTTCTATTTTATACAACATCTCAGAGGCAGATATTGCACTTTTTGCACACACACAATTGCCCAACAACTTGAGTTTCTTTTCAACCACGTATGTAGTGACTTTGAAATGTTCTGATAGACTGAGGATGACATGGTCTTGTATGGGCTGAGACAATTCTCTTACCTCTTAAGATAAATAAACTATTTAAAAAACCTCTTGGATTAGCATGAAAATACATTGTTGCAAAAATACATCATATGTGATGTGATATGATATTAAACCAAAGACAAGAAATATTTTATTGCACAATGAACGCTTTTAATTAAGTGAAGCTTTTGAGTTTTTCTTCCACCCCTGTGCACCAGCAGCTGAATGTCTGTGTAATCAGGTGTGCTTGCATTTCACTATCACTAAGTGTGGATACAGCCCAGTTTCCCATAAAGCCCGGTACAAGAGGTCATTAAGTTCTGTAATTAGAGCCAGGCCATATCAGTGTCATGGACAAACAGGTTCCCTCACTCACAGCACCCGTGCAGGGCTACAGAGACAGCTTTAAAGTAAACAATGCCTGTGGCAAGAGCTGCTATGGCAGGGCGACCTTGTGGCAGCTGTACAGTGTAATGAGAGGAACAGTACCGGCCTTGTTCGCGCTGCAGCCCTCTTGTTCTCTCACATAGCTGAAGACTTGCTCACCCTCGGTTGTGCTCTTCCTCTTCCTCCTGATGAACGCCACTGTACCGGCTCTGGTGTCTTCCGAAGCCTCCACTGAGCTCCTCCTCATCACTCTCTCGTCCTCCTTCTTTACCGTCACCTCCACCGCTGCTGCTGCCGCCGCCACTTCCTCCTCATCCTCCTCCTCGTGGTCAGAGTACTGACTCAAGGCCTCCACCAGCTCCTTAAAGATCTCGTCACTGATGAACCCGCCCTCTGGGACACGATTAACATGTCAGAGCATAAACAAATCCGCTAAGTATTTGTTTTCCACAGGCTTCCAGAAATGCTAAAGGGTGACGTCATCTGCATCATCAACGTGTAATTAAACAAAGTCCCTAGTGAATGTTGCAGTAATATACATGATTATGGTCGGATTATGGGATCTGTGGAGACATCTTAAAGGATAAGTTCATCCAGAAATGATAATTCAGTTATTACCCACCCAACCTCATGCTGATTGAGTGCCAGGTGAAGTTTTGTAGTCCTCAAAACATTTCTGGAGCTTCACATAAAAACAGCGTTGCGGCGTTCTCCTAAACAACTGAAAAAAAGGGTGCAAATAATTTATTTTCAAATCAATTTGGGATCTCTTGGTCTTCCAGAGACTTGGATTTACTGGATAAGCCATTTTCTGATTTTTTATGAAAGTCCCCATCTTCATCCGCTGTTTGGAAGAATGCTGCAATGCTCTCTTGCTGTAACGATTCCGAAATGTTTTGTGAACTACGAAGTCTCTCTCAACTTCCTAATGGCATTGGGGGCCAGTAGACTTACATTTTCATTTCTGGTTGAACTAATCCTTTAAAGAGACAGAGGATTCGACAGGCTCACCTCTGTCTCCGTGGACACCATCGTAGTTGTCGATGAGCTCCTCCAGGAAGGCCTCGTCCTGCTCCAGCACCTCGTCGCCCATGTACGGGATGTTGTGAAGGAAGGTCTCATCCTCGACCTAAGAAACAAAAAATACTGTTAGCAAAATGTTCACATTATGTTCTCACAGTCCTGCCTCACAAACTGACTGGAAACAATCAAATAAATGTAATCCAAAGGGAAGGAACATCCTTTTAGCTTGATGACATGTGTTCTCGAGCCCATGCAACTGGTTTAGATGTTCCCTGAACCCACAACTGGTATAATTAAATAAACTCACAGAATGTCATGTTCGTTTCCATTCAACACATGGAAATTGAAAAACTGGAATCAGGCGAATGGGCATAATCTTATATAAGAGCTGTCTGTACCTGTAATAACACTACAATCACCCTGAACACAATGTGGTTTATCTCATACCATGAAGTTGTGCTGCAGAGGCGACCAAGAGTACATGAAGGGGATTCCTGCCACCGTCGACAGCGGCCTCATGGCGATGGCCTGGGCTTTGAATCCTGGGAAGCCAAACTCCACTGTACACATCTGTAAGAGCCCCGGAGGTGAGGTGGGGTTGACAAGACAACAGAGCAGTCCTCGGCGTTATTGGAATATTTCATAACTATATAATCGGATACACATGCTGCTCAACCCCCAGCAGGGGAAAACAAACCCATGAAACACATTAAAGTGGAGCCTGACAGCATGAAGGAGGAGAATACGATGCTGTTATGTCCTCACCAGCTCCTACAGAGCCAGAGACCACTTCAGGCCACCATGTGATCCAATTCTGGCACACTGCTTTGTCCTGAGATATTTTAGTAACACCTGACAGCCAGGTGGTAATCAGAGCATAACACTGGGGCTGGTGAGGAGGACGCGACGTGATGGACATGAGGAGTTTTCTCACGATGCATTCAACACAGTAATAATAGATCGGATTACTAAATCACCGGGAAAACGAAGACAGTGTGGGCAGGATGGTATGTGAAGTGATGTGTTGCAATGGCTATTATTTTACTCTATACAGTACACACACACACACACACACACACACACACACACACACACACACCTTCTTGTTGGCCAGAGCTCCACTGGAAGTTGACAGAGGGATGGACTGGATCCTGAGCCTGGACCACTCTGCATTCAGGAGGTTTGTCTGCTGCTCAATCTTTTGCCTATTGGACATGAACAGGGTCTACAAACAAACAAACAAACAAACAGAGCAGAGAGCATGTCACTCAGCGCCATACACTGGCAGAAACAGAATTTATTCTATAAGCAGAACTGTCAATAATTGAGTCGACCCACCTTGACCTCCTCAGCTTTCTTAAGGCGCTTTAATTGGCGGAGCCGCATGTACTCAGACTTGACCCTCCGTCTCCACTCCAGCAGGCTGCGGGAAGGTGCAAAGGAGGAAGGTTGAAGTCTTGGAGTTGGCGGGGCAGCGCCCGTGCCTGGGGCTGAGGCTGCAGCAGCTGTTTCCTCCATGACTCTTTAAACAGACAGAGAAGATATGTGGAAGAGCAGTCCAAACCAGAGCCTCTTACAGTACAAAGTAGTATTACGGAATAAGATGGACCCTGGCTAGCTGGTTAGCATGTCAGCATCTCTGCAACACAATACATGGGCATCTTTGACACAACACACAACAACTAGGTCATTTTTTTCAATGTTTTGTCTCACAAAATGACCCGTTAAGACCACTGCAGATCCCAAACAGGTGCACCAGAAGAACGAACATTGCTATAATAGGTACCCAAAGGTCATGGTGGAGTAAAAGTCAAGATATTCACTATAATATATAGTTATAATATTGCTTTTATTTTTATTTTTAGAAGTATTTTTTTGGTCTTTTATGACTTTATTGATAGAGCAGATGAAGATTTGACAGGAAACAGGTCGAGAGAGAGGGGGAGTGACACGCAGCAAAGAGCCCCAGCGAGGACAAAGCCTCTGTACATGGGACGCCTGCTCTACCCACTGAGCTAAACGGCGAATTGCTTTGATATTAAATGTACATAAGTATGAACGGTGAAATAAAAGTTCATTACACATATGTATGCATATACTGTATACTATGGCTTGAACAATTATTGCCAATGGCTGATTCTATATTTTATTAGTGAGAAATTAGTCAAAATAAATAAAGAAAAACAGTTTGTTTTCTTGTGAGAAAGTAACAAAAAGACATACTTGAGTAAAAGTAAAGACAAGTGTTAAAATATAACTTTGGTAAAAGTAAATTATACATATTTGAGTATATTGTACACTAAAGCAGATCCATTTCATATATTCAAGCATTTTTCTGATTAAGTGACTTAATTTGCAAAGTAAATAGTAACTAAAGTTATCAAATAGAGGAGAGGAGTAAAAAAGTTTTTTTTTCATAAAAAGTAGAGAACAAGTAAAAGAGGCAGATAATTGAAAATTCTCAAATAAAGTACAAGTTTCTCAAAATGGTATCAAAGCACAGTACTTGAGTAAATGTACTTAGTTACATTCCATCACTGACATATTTTTTTCCATTAATTTTCATTAATTTCAATCAATATTCCTGCAAAGTGTGCGACTCTAAAGTGAGTGTTTAACTGCACCACCTCTCCACCTCTCATATCATGATTATCCTCAAGACCACCACTAATATTTACATACTCTTAATTCAAGCTCTGTGCTGACATAATGTGTGGTGAGATTACTCCAGGCCCTGAGAGTCTTTTGACTACTACGCACACTACTAAACTACATCACACAGACACATGAAACTTCCCCATTCAGCCCCTCTCGCGCTGCATCTGAAAGAGTGCCCCCGTCTGTTGGCAAAACAAAACTGACATGAAATGTAGAAAAATGCCTTCCGCACGGGTGCTTTAAACTGCTGAGGGCTGGACTGCTCCTCTCAGCCGATCACCGATGGCTCCCTGCCCCAAAAATACCCAACACACACTGAACAAACACACTCATCACGTATGCACAAATAAGTAAAAAAAAAAAAAAAAAGAAAGTCTCCGTGAATCTAACAGCACAGGGGGGGACATCCACATTGCTCACGAGTGGGCGTGCCTCTCCGAAAAAAAAAAAAAAGAAGCAATATGAAGCGGAGCAGAAAAGTGCGTAGTACAGTTTTCCTGTGTTTCATAACCACGTTAGTGTACATCAAGTTCCCTGTCTGAGCTAAAGCACAGCCAACAATGAGCACAAAGCCAAAACTGAGCTCGGGAAACTACCACAGTGCATGTTTTTTTTTTTTTTTTACCCCCCTTCTCCTTCTTCCCCTGGACTGCGAGTCGTGCACACGTTTCAGCCACAGCTATGAAGTGCGTTACGTCCTGTAGCTGCAGTCCCGTTCAGACGGAACCACACAGTATCCATTTAAAATGTGGGATTACTTTAAAGACACAATGACAGCACGTTATTCTGGCGGACGCGTGTGCACGTCTGCCTCCACAGCCAGTGTCGCAGTTATTAAATACCTTCAAATCCACGTCTTGCGTCCTATTTGCTGCGACAGGAGCCCGCAACGCGTGTCGAGTCCCTGTCTGTCTCTCGTTTTTCTCTCTTTCTTTCTTTTTTCTTTCTCTTAAATAGTAGACAGATCCGGAGCAATTAAAGGCTTTTCTCTGCTATGGATCTGACGCAGATATCGTCTTCGCACGGCGAGGGGATCTCAGAGAAATCCCTACGTTATCCATGGGCATGGTGCTGGAGGTTGTTGTTGTTGTAGCTTACAAATAGCTGCGCACTTGGCTTGGTTGAGCCAACCCGAGCGGGGAGGGTGACGTCTTTATTATGATCACAGCCTTTTCCTAGCAGAGGAGGATTTATGACTATTCTGCGTCCTGGGAATAAAAAGTAGCGTGGAGCAGCCACGGCACAGCCATTTACACGCGCACACAGGAACTGATGCAACTGTGCTGAGTGCGAGGGCGCCGTTCAAAATGCGTGAGGGCATCACGCTCACATGGGCACGTTTAAAGTAAATACACGGAGCGACCTCACAGGAATGTTCTATTGATTTTTTATTTTATTTTTATTTTTTTATTAATATGCTAAACAAATAGACTGCAGGCGAACCCGGAACACATATTCACACACTACGAGTGTTTGCAGCGTTTGCTATTAAAATAAAATGTCTTATAAATGGATGAATGAGGTTAATTTAATTATCAGGTGAAAACAAACTCGACAGTGCGAGTTCAATCGGGTGGAGAACAGTTCAGGTGTTGTTCTGCTCTCCTCCTGCAGGGTGAGCTGAACGCAGTTTATCCTCCGGCCAACGATGCCTTCACGTCCTCCACGGAAACTCCGACTTTTGAAGAAAGCAGAAATGCGACTAAATCACGTTTTTGGTTGATAAGTTTAGAAAAACAAAAAAGAACGCTCAAAGCTGTCACATTCACCCATTCACACACACACATTCATACACTGATTGCGGAGGCTGCCATGCGAGGTGCCAACTGCTCATTAGGAGCAATTTGGGGCTCATTGCCTTGCTCAAGGACACTTCGACGTGTAAGGCAGGAATTCGAACCAGCCACCTTCTGATTACCAGACAACCACTCTGCTCTAGCTACAGCTCATTGATTTTATTTGTATGTATCCTATTTACATTTTTATTTGCGCTTATCCATTTGTTACATTGTCTTTTTGCTGCTGCAAAACTTGAATATCTCATCTGGGGATCAATAAAGGATTATCTTATCTTATCTTATCTTATCTTATCTTCTCTTCTCTTGTCTTAGCTTATCTTGAATACTGCAGATTAAATGGTGATCGGCTAAATTGTTATGCAATAATATTAAGAAGTTAGGATAGGAAACTTATAACCTATGACTTCATTTGGATGGGAGACATCAAGCAGCAGGTGTTGAGTTAACAGTCACCTCGGCAATAGTTAAATCTGCTGTTACTCATATATAGTGTTGTTAAAAAGTAACGATACTATGTTAAAGTGTTACTTTCACCCAATACAAATAGTACTTGAGTAAAAGTCTTACTAGTTACTAGCGACTTTGCAGATTGCATGCTGCATCAGAGACAAAGTTGTGCATTTTTAAATGTATTTACTTGATTTATGTTTGTCTGTGATTATCAGACAAACTGTACAATGTACATGTATCATGTATAATTTACATGTGCATTTGATACTTACGTACATTTAATATCAGATACTTTGAGACTTTTACTTGAAGACTATTCGTATTGGATGATTTTCACTTTTACTAAAGTAATATTGCAGCATAATATCTTTACTTTTTACAACAATATATATTAGTACATATCTGAGGGGATTGTTATCTCAGTCAACACAATGAGGTACATTTTTCTATCCTGACTTTATGGTAATTTTATTTAACAGCTTTGCAGATCTGCATTTAATATTCAGTATTTTGTAGCAGCTTTATATTTAAAGTGACTGCGTGGAAAAAACAGGAAAAATTTAATTCATTAAATATAAGAAAGCAACACAATACAACTAAAATTGTGAATAAACTGATACGGAAATGGACATTTTTATGGTTTAGTACACAGCACACAGACAACAGACAACACATTTTAAGGGTGTTTAAGTCATTACTTGACAATATTTTTGGGCTCATAGAGCGAGGGTCATTTCCTTGACTGAAATGAAAGGATTTGCACCAAACCTCCTCGTCTTTAATAGGACTCTGCTTGGGAAGACGGAAAAAGGGAACTTAATTCAAATTCCTGTTTGTGTTTCTATTTTATATACATCAAACTTCCTTGTCCTGGGCATATGAGTCAATATCAGTTTTGTGATGAATGTGAAATCTTAATATTCTGTTAATATTTACAACAGTTTAGTTAATAAACCCTTAATGGATAAAAGGAAACCACGGGAATGTTTCTTCTCTGGCACACAAGATGGCACTGTTAAGCCACTTTTCATCTCATGGCACAACATGTCCTGTATGTACATGTCTCGTTTGGATAGAGAGACCTGGCTTGACACGGTCTGATATCGTGCTTTGCCAACACTACCACCTCCCTGTGTTTCTCTCTGATCACAGGGCTCTTGTTGATCCTTTCTGCTCACTGCCTCTGCCGTGTATGCTGTGCATTCCGGCTCACTAATTATGCATTCACTGAGCACAAGTATCTCAGATGATACAGTGTGTTTGCCGTGTCTACAATGGTATTTGAAGTAGCCCGTGCCATGTTGATACTGAACTGTCAAACAAAAGCAAACACACATAGGAAGAAGCACGAGGAGTGAGGCCGTTATCAGCAGGAAGTTTTTAGTTCTTTCTAATGTAAACTGTGTGTGTTGTTTATGGCTCCTAGTCTTTGAGGGACTCATGTCTTCAGATATGGTGCACTGTACCTGTTATGATCTGTGACAAAGGCTCGGAGATGAAAAGATTCACAAACCAGCTGAAGAAATAGTTACGTCTGAAGTCATTTAAAGTACCAACAGATTGCGACTGACTTTATTTTAGCATTAATTCATGGGAGAGAGACATGCAAATCAAACGTTCAGTTATTCTGCTATCCTCACATTTAAATCCATTCTACTATTTAACCTCAATCACACTGAAAGTTTAACGCAAATGTGCGTATTTGTCCATTTGCAGGATTTTGAGAGTAGCCTCTATCCAAAATGAAATGTGGAAGTCATTTTGGCCTGAGCTCTCTGGCTCGCTCCCAAATCCAGCAGCTGAGAAAGAGCACTCGTCCTTCAGTGACGTGGATGAGTGAATCAGTTTCTAATGGAGATCCCTGCCGCTTCTCTTTTCCACAGAAGCTCAGTGACGTCAGATCCAGAGGTGGTGGACAGGGAGTGCTTGTCAACAGCACCGATGGTGTAACACAGCACTGATACAAAAAACATACTCCTTACTCACCATCCCGGATAATAATTCCCACGCTCTGGAAACTCCAAATGTGAAAAAAGTCGTCTCCAGAAACGTCAAATTAAAGAGGAACTGCACCAATTTTACACATCGAAACAACCAATATTTATGTGAATAAAGTCGTATAAAGCTTTTTGTGGCTCAGAGCTGCGTGAAATTAAACTGCCTCAATGATGTCACTTGAGTCAGTGTTGGTTGAGGCCGAAGACCACATGTTTAAAAAATTGGAGGTGTGGAGTCTGAAAGAGGAGAGCTTACCAGACCGCTGCAGCTCCTTAGCTTGGCTTTAAGATAGTAGCCTAGCTCAAAGCTACATTAGCTGCCACTCCAACTGAACAGTATGCAGTTAGCCAGGTTACGAATGCAGTTTGTGGCCACTTAGCTGATTAGCTTGGAGTTACAGGGGAGTGTTGGCGCCTGTACTACGGGAACTGGGCTCAGCAGCCTCTTGGTGAACACGGGACCGTATACTCACGAAAGCTGTTTAGGGACAGGTGATAAAGTACAGAGGTGATTTACAGTGGCCTTGACCAGGACTTGCAGCAGGTGGAATATTTTCACATCTTATTTTGTGAGTGTGAGATTTATTCGAACCACACCGGATGTGATCGTGGCGAGACAAACCAAGATGATTTTGGTGGGTTTTTGTTTTTTTTCTGTGGCGTTTGCAGTGAATTAATAAAGGCAATAAGCTTGTCTTGGTCCCGTGAAAGAGTGAACGTTGAATTCAAAAGGTGTATGGTTGCATTTTCTGTTGGAGCGTAGGCATGAGACAATTTCCTTCCTTTACATTTTGTGAGTTTCTTTTGTGAAGTCACAAGGCAAAAAAGCTAAGAGAGCTTATAATGCTTCCAGCCAAAACTATAGCTACACTATCGGACTATTGCCTCTTGAGGTAAAAACTGGTATTACAAGACAGGATGGGCCGGGGCTAGCTGGTTAGCATGCTAACTTCAGTCAACACTGCTGTTTAAAAACACATTTTTAAGATGACATCTTTCTCATTGCACGTTGTGTTTGTACATTCAATAACTGCTGCTTTTGAGTGACATGACAAATATCTCATAAAAGTACCCTTTGGGTTGTGATTAATTACCACGCGTCTCTCCGAGGCTGTGAGTTGGCTCCATGGCTCCTTGTGAGGAAATTGATTCAGCACATAATCACGCTACTGTTCCAAGTTTCTATTCAAGCGAAACAAACAGAACATAAACAAGTAGTTGTCAGATATTCAGAGAGCAGCGCGAGTCCTTTTCCTTTCAGTCCAAAACGGCTCACATGCCGTCAGTACACTTGCTGCCTGAACTCATTATTGAAATTGAAATGTTGCTTTTACTGATAACAATTATTCATCAAAAGCCAAGGTAGGGGAGAGGGAGACAGGGACGGAGAGGGTGGGGCTCTCAGTAACTTCTCTCACTTCTCTCTTTCTGTTTGAAAACACAGGGTGGGGTGAGAGAAGATAAAGAGAGAGAGGGAGTGATGGTGGAGCACCAGTGGACCACAGTAGTTCGAACCTTATCAGAGGCTCTCTGTCCCATTGTGCGAGTCCGCCCATCCTAGGAAATGAGGGCTTCCTGTTGTTTTATAGAGTCTTCCTGCGAAAAGGTTGAGATATGTAATCCCTACCCACCAGGGAAGACGGACACAGCATTGTCAGGCAAAATGACAGCCACTAGCTTCTCAGTTTCTGGGTGTTTTGTGACTCTTCTCATCTGGGGTAAGTACACTGTCCATTTTCTTCACTCTTATGATATAACTTCTTTACTTGCCCTCCATCTCACCCCTCAAGAGGAATGCTTGGGGGCTCTCAGTGATTGAGTGGCTTTTAGAAAGGAGCTTAGCAAGTCTCGTGATTGAGTTTTATACTTAAACTGTTTGGTTTAAGGGCCACGGAGTGATTTTTGATCAGGCTGAGACAGCAAATTTGATTTTAAAGAAGGATTTCTGTGTCTCTATTTTGTGTCAAAGTCACATTCATGATTCATGTTGTAGCTGTTGTATACTTTTATTAAACAACATCTTTTTATTCTTGTGGGAAAGGAATGTGTCGTGAGTTTAAAATGTCCTTGAGTTGAATATATTCAATATATTCATTTCCCCAAAGCAGTGGCAGACAAAGGGAGGATGCATTGACCTGTTCACTCCCCACGGCTCCCACAACTCCTTGTCATTTCCTTGAGCTTCTCTGCATTCATAAGCATTGAAACGTTGAATATACAGCATCACGATTCACATAATGATTCCTGTTACATGTAATAGCGTTTGTACTCTGTTCTCCCATTATTATCATTTCTCACAGCAGGATGCACATCAGTGGTTTGTCTGGTTGATGAAAAGTTGGCGGTGCAACCGGCCACAACAATAGGTACGTGTGTTTTAAGGAAGAAAAAAGTAATACATATCTAATCCAACCACTCATCGTGAATAAGATGACCTTGTTTCTCTGCAGGGTATCACTCAACAGAGACAATGGCTGCCAGTAAGTTTACAACCCTTTTCTGTTGAACATCATTACAGATTGACACTTACATGTCCACAGAAATTAAAACTGCAAATGTTCAGGTTTTCATTAAATCCTGCTTTCACAACTTAGAAATAAATGCATCCATTTGACAGTTACAAAATAGTGATTCTGCGTTTGTGTCCACTGGGGCATTGTCTTGTATCAGTTCCCCTAAACTCGTTTGCCTGGCTGGAACTGACAAACACAGAAAGCAGAGCTCAGCGATCGCAGCTTCGGCCAAGATCTCCTTGTGTGTGTGTGTGTGTATTATCATGAGAATCCAAGACAAACTCCTCGGGAGGTCTCTACCAGTGAGGGGTCAGCAGCAGTAGACACGAGGCCCATAATGGTTTGGGGTTAAAGGTTAACTTAAACCTCATTATGAGCAGCCCCCCACCTGGCTCAACTTCCTGTATTTGTTCGTCATTCACCCCATGCAACGTCTGTGATCAACGCATGAACTGCGAGTTGTGAAACAACTGGAACCTTGGAGCAGCGCCCCTTTCACTGTTCCTCATCCTGTGCCTTCCTTTTTTTTCTCCTTTCCCCTGACTGTCCCCCCTCCTCCCCCCTGCCAAC
>OMLP01013992.1:24073-48866 GCA_900302685.1 Spondyliosoma cantharus
AGCTCCTCCTATGCTGAAAAGACACATTTCCTGATGTCATTACTAAATCAAAATGCTGCTCGGCAAACAGATGTTGTGAGAGGCCCAACATGTGGCTTCAGTGACATAAATTAACAAGTTGGTCATGAGAAAACATGAACCATGAATTTCATTTTTCACTCAATCAATGAAACCACCTCTCTCACACAGCTCTTTTAAGTGGTGAGTGGTGACAGTGAGAAAGTACCTTACAGATGTAGCACACTTATGAACTCCGTATGACATGAAAAACAAAAGTTTCCCACAGTTGTGCTGGAAATATGAGAATTCCTTCTTCAGTATGTGTAAAGATAGTTCGGCTTTGAAACAGCTGGTCAGCTCTGACTAATAACTTCTTCAAGGTTTGGTCAAATTAACCTAAATATGAAATCATGGCTGTCTGCATAGCATAGCCTGCAGAGTCATGATTACATCCACCCCAAAACGCTAAGCCCTAAATGTTTACTTATGTTTCCTATTTGGCAGAGGCAGCCCAAAAGGCAAATAAATCACATGCTGTGAGCTGGCCAGGCCTTCGACTGTGAGAAACTGAGACTAAAAAGCAGAACAAGAGTTAAAGAGTAAAGGGTTTTCAGATGTGAGTCCAGCCCAGCTTGGGTGTGCTCCCTTTTATTTGGGAGAATGAAGAGGACAATCTTTGTTGCCTCCACCCCTTTAAAAAAGGAAGAAAATCCAAAAGAAACGTGTGTTGGAGAGGGGAAGAGCTGCTGCCAAGGCGCTGGGCCGTCAGACAGATCTTCATAGAACATCTGCTAACCGCGGGTAACACTGTTTGGACATCTGGTAACCGAAGGTTACACTGCGTCGCTTCCATCCTGTCGGGTTTCCTGTTATGCCTTGCTGTACACAGTCTAAGAAGTTCAGGTTTTTTATACATGGTCATCGTTTGGGGAAAACGCACCTTTATTCATTTTTTCTGACATGAAGGGAGCGCTTGGTTTCATTGGGGTATTCCTCTCCTTTCTCTCCGGTGAGTGTGTGGTCTCCCTTCTACAGCTGCGAATGCCTGGCTCAGTACTAGTCATGTGAAGGAGCTCATGAGCTACAATAGACAAAACAGTCTTTGCATTGAAACTTGCTAGGATGCATGTCTTTGTTGACTTATTTAATGAACTGAATTAGAAGATTCTGACATGGCAGAGGGTTTGTAGTCTACATAACTGTTTGGTGTAAAGGTTTTCAATCTAAAAATCTCATTCTTCTCTGTTCTAGATGCCACTTATGGAACGTCTACCATGTCATTCAGTAGGTGCCATAACTCTGTAATGATACATAGTCATAAGAGTGTATATCATTCTCAAATGCTTTCTAATCCGTCTCAATCTCTCTCTCCTTTATTTCTCTCATGCAGGTTGTGGGAATATTACTCATTCGTGTGGGGTGTATTGCGCTTTCTGTGATCAGGTTTTTGCTGAACCATCAATGGACTGCCTTGCCATGCTATTTGTGCATCTGTGCCTCTTACATTTTGAGACAGCAATGACATCACTACGCACCGACTGGTGCACTTGGAGTAACGTGAGCGGGTAAGTAGTATGTGTTTATATTTGCATTTAATCATTTTTAACATTTAAGATAAGAACATTTACCAATGTCTGAATAATCTTACGCTCACTTCCTGTCTCCACACTGCAGTTTGTATAGTAACCTGAGCACTTGCACGGAGGAGATATCCGATTGTCTCCTGATCCCATGGCCCAACCCTCTGGTGGAGCAGACCTTTGTGGACATTCACTCCAAGTTTTTCAAGGATTGTCCCTCAGAGGAGCTGAGCGACCCACCGCCAGTCATTATCTTTGCCCTGGTGATAACTCCCATCTGCCTGATCCCTCTCATGGTTAGCCTGGTTGTGCTCAAGACCAAGAATGGGGATGGCAGCTCGTAAAAATCCTGAATCTCTGCTCACAGTCATCAGATTTTTGACCTGCGTGCTCCCTCTCGTGTCCCAACTCGCCGAGGACTATAGCTTGTTTACACATCCACCGCAGCTTTCATCTCACCCACTGACTTTGCAGAGGACCGAATATTTCTTTTTACTGCGCTTCGCAACTCAGATGGATCCTGACACAACAGCCAAAGAGGAAACTAGTCAAGAAAAAGGACACTGATGCAGAGTGATCTGAGACTGACTGTGACAAAATCTATATTTTGTAATTACTGTACGTATTGTGACAAAACTTTCATTCTCAACCTTCTGACGCGAGATCTGAACATTCATATTTTTAGTCACATTCATCTTGCACACACTATTCAGAAAACTGAGCTTGATTCTTACTGGAGAACTCAGTATTCAGGGTTATGATAACAAAAGCTCTGGAGCTTGCAAAAGTAAAGGCGAAACATATTTGTGATGATGCTGCTCATTATACTGGACAGCACTGATAAAAGACAAAGTGATTTTTATTGCTGACTTCTTCTTCTTTTATTTTACTCTGCTTTGAGCCACAAATTAGACAATGTACAGTTTGTATGCAGACGACAACCTAAACTGAATTGGATACAGGTATGTGTCCATGTGTGATCTATGAAAAGGGCAGAGGGAAATGAGCATAGTCTGATGCATGGATCTGGTTATGTGAGTCATGGCGTTTGTAAGGTTTCGGGGTCAGAGGTTACAGATGGGCGGCAATGAGTGGGTACGCCCAGATATCGAGATCTCTTTCCTGGTATTGTCTATTTTTGAGCAGAACATCCTTCAGCACTTTCCACCGTCCAAACACCGACAATCCTCATGATCATATGATGAGCTAATTGGAGCGAAGTTTGTCTCACAGCTCCACCCAGTCGTGAAGTTGTGTCAAACGCTCTGACAAAGGGACATTTTTAAGTGTCTGTGCAGTATAGTGGCAAACACTGAGCGACGACAGGAAGATTAGAGTGTTATCTTTCGCCCGAGTCATGATGATATCGTTACGTATTGTTCAGTCTTGAATGACGATGAAGCCATTGTAAGGGCTTTAAGATTTGCATCAAAATGTGTATTTATATACCGTGTAATATTTCTGCCATTGTCAGGACTTACTGTGCGGTCTGAGAGAACACATTCAGCCTGCTCTCACATCATTTACTGTATGTATTTTGATATACTTTTATTATTTTATACAATTAAATCTTAAATTGGATTACTGACTATTGCTCATTCTTCCACTTGTAAACGGAAATCTGGTTCTTTCTTTGAGAAAGAAGCCGACTGTGGCTCAGTTCAGCTAATGTTCGCAAGGAGACAGGAACAAAGTCACAAAGGTAACCCTTAACCTTTGTCAGTATTTGATTAAACACTCCTCTCCCTTGAGTGTAGCACAGATGGCAGTGCTTTGGGCCTCAGGTAGTATTTCACTGTATCTTGAGCAAGCAGTACAGCATATTGTGGAGCAGTTGCTATGCTGCGATGTGCAAGTGCTGATGTATTGAAGGAAGCAGTGACAGCAGTCATGTATCACACCCTCATCTGGCAAACACAACACTGCAGGGTGGGCCTGTGTTTGTGCATGTGTTCGTGTGTGTGTGTGTGTGTGTGTGTGTCTGGCAGGGCTGGGTGGGAAAGTGTGTTTGGTGACCTTCTTCCTCTCTAGATGTCGGGTCATCTTCGTCCCCACCCCCTTCTGATCTCATTCAGTCCTGCGTTACCCCGTGTTGTTACAGTAAGCCAAAAAACAGCTCTGACGCCATTATGTATGCAAGATGCGATTGTGAAAACAATGTGAATCATATTTTATTGCTCGGATTGCATCAGTTGCTTCACAAAACGATATGTGCATGCCTGCAGTACACAAAATGCCCATGGTACATACAGTACATGAGTGTGTTTTCAGTCAGGGAACTCTGCCCTCCAGTGGCTCTATGTGATACATCCTGCTTCATGTCTCAGTAGCAACATTTTCCTCACCAACATGACTATCATCTCTAAAAACTACTACTATGGTTTGGCAGTCAAGGAAAAATGGAAAACAAGTTAATTAAGTCCAAAACTAACCTATCTAGCTGCTCCATGTGCCATAGTATGTCTAGGTCATGCCTATAGTGTTCATCTCGTGCTCTTTTTGAGGAGGCACCTTGAAATGTATGCAGAATTAACTATTATCAATCCCTGTTGGTAGAGTATCTGTAGATGTATGGACAACTATCACTGGATTACTTCGATGGTGAAGAAAAACGTTACAAATGCGATGATTCTTAGGCAGGTTCTGTAGCTGTAAGGAGCTTTGTGGCTGTATGGATGCGTACTAAAACTTTTAAAAGCTCCGTATATATATTTGATGTAAGCGACTGCACAGTAGTGTCATATAGGGTATTTTAAAATCTAAGACAAGACGTGTGTGCTTGGATAGATCTGGCGTTCTCTCTGCAGCATTATTCTATCATCAGGAATCCATCAAAGCATATGTGAGGCCGAGAGGTTATTCTCCAGCCCCTCAGCTGTGCCACGGCACAGTTACATAACACGTTGAGAAGCCTCAACTTGTATATTAATCAGCTGATCTGAACACAATCCCATGGGCCTCTGTCTCAATGATCTGTGCTGACACTGAAGTGGGCTGTCTTGATGCTGCCAGGCTGGAATTGCTCTGAGATGGACCGCGCAGCCTGCAGCCCTTCAGATATATTCTGTTATGTAAAATCCGATTGAGATAGTTTTGATTGATAAACTGAGTCAGGAATATGTTGGAACGTTAGATTTTTGTTGACACCAAACTCTTGGGAAATGTAAAATACTAGATACTGTATCTGTAATTTGTTAAAGGTGCCCTTTGTAGTTTTGGGGAAGAAATTTTAATCAGAAGAGGGATTTTTTCATGACTGAATGAACAACATAATTTCATACCGTTTTACTTTGTTTATATGTGGCGGACCCTGATACCTTTCCAGTCGCAAACTGTGTTCTGGTGACCTTTATTTTCCTCTGAGAACAGCTTGTTTATTCAGCTATGGAATGAGTTTGTATTATTTCCTCATTGATGTTATAAATCTTAAAATTCTCAAAACAATAACAATATAATGATCGCTTATTAAAAAGTGAAAATATGTGTATATTATGATATATTTAGATTGTACTGTATTATACAATACTTTTCAGCTTTATTTTGTGGTCATGTTGTTCGGGAATCAAATGAGCCGTAGTACACAGAACACATACATGTAAATATGCGTATAATTTACTTGTACTATTGATACTTAAGTAGATTTGAAACAAGATGTATGACTTTAACTTTTGAAAGAAAGATTTTAACACAACATATTTATTTATACTCACGTATAACAACGCTGTTTGCTACATTAATAATCAGAGATTTACTTAATTGTAGTTCACTGCAGTGTTCGTATGACTCTAATTAGGCTTATACATGAGAATATCAGCGTCATTCTGAAAGTGAGACAGTGTAGTAGTGATCACACTCACAAGCTGCAGCTGTGTCTCCAGTTGCAGGGTGGTGGGTTTTGGCTGTGGAGACTCTGTCGGGGCTTCTGGGTCCTCTCACTGTGGGAGCCGATGACTGTTTTGTCCCAGAGATCTGGCAGAGCGGTTGGAAGGACAGCGGGTAAGGGCATCTGTACATCAACTGGTGGTTCCTTTGGCAAAGACGCAGTGTGTCTGGGGACTGTGGCTGCGGAAAAAATGGAGGTGGCTGACAAAGTCAGCATCTCTTCATATGAAGGAGCATTCAGCAGGAAGGTCAGCTCCCTTGAGCCAATGCCAAGTTATTGATGAGTTATTGATATCTCATCTCATATACAGATGTCTTTATTCATAAAGATCAGTTTGCTTCTCTCACCGGCTAGTTTATTTGCTTCTTGTGGACTGGAGTTTTGCCAGACTTTATGAAAATTAAAAGATTGCACCCACTGATGCGACTCATTGAGTGTGACATGAGTAATTACTTTGTTGTACGAGATCCAGGCAGCTGGCACTGCTGTGTCAGAGCTGACCCTTCAGCTGGATGACACCAGGCTGGCAGCAGATGATGGTACATTCGAGTAGGTTTGACATCAAAACTGCTGCTTGATCAGTCAGAATAAACTCAAAGAAGTATAGAGCATGAACAACTGCGTTCTGCTGCCAGCTGAAAATCTGAGCGACAGGAAATATTCTTCAGTTCTCCTGTGATGATGGAGAAGGAGCAGGGCCTGCAGCAACACCCGAAGGCTGACATTATTGGTTTGATTTGTCCCAGAAATAAAAAAACAGCTGGACAACTTTGAGTGTTGGTCTACCTGAGAGACAACTAGATGGAATTTCGTTAAATTACACGGCCAATGTGTTGTTTTGTCACATTTTAACAGATCGACAATAACTAATTTCGTTGCCACTTGGGGGCAGTGGAAGCAAGCTCCTTTGTTGTCTCCTGAGGTAATGATCTGAATCCAAGCTGCTAAATGCCCAACTTTGACCCAGCTAGTGAATAACTTGAATCCGTCTGCTGTTTGTTTATATGAGCTTTAGATTAAACCGAACACTGAAGATGCATGTCAGAATATGGAAACAATGAGCTGCGAGTCATGAGATCGGCTTGGGGGTAGGGAACAGCTGTTCAGCTGTAGGGTTCACCACTGCAAGCCTGTTGTGAAAATATTTATTATAGGCACTATAAGTAGAAACGTTGAAACGTTGCTTTATTATCACTGCATCTTAAAAAGACGGAGCAAAAAAACCCCACTGACAGCTCGGTTTCCATGAATATAACTGACGATCACTGCTCATATTCTTCAGTTTACATACTTTAACTTACTGTGTGCGCTGATCAATTTGAATATACCCCATTAATTTTGGTGCAGGTCTGGATAAAGAGAATCCATTTTATTTCCATAATGGATGGATCTTGATGACAAAAAAGGGCAGTGTTTGGGTGGTTGGTATCTATGAGTGACTACAAAAGGGGACTGTTGGGCCTTGGCGGAGGTATGCTCTCTACCGTGTACCATTCTAGGTAAGCATGGGTTGGCATTGAATATAGTTTTGTACAGCTGAACTTCCATCCAATATTCCAAATGGTGATGTCAACACTTTTACAAGAGAATATGGAACTGAATTAGTTTTGTGTCGTGTTGCAAGCTCACTTTACACTTTTCACAAACTTTAGAGCAGAAGCAACATGGCAGTCCAGTTTCTTGCGATAGATAGAGTTCTACAAAGAGCCGTTGGAGTGCCCTCCCTCAAGATATCTGTAGTTACATGATACACATCTGTGTCATTCTGCATGATGAGACGTTCCAAACTAACAAACTAACATGTCGAGACAATTTCCAATTGCCTGGGAGGGATAACCTGACCGCCGACCCTCACATCTGATCTAAAGACATTATGAACAGTCTTTGAAATATGACCCAGAGATATTTTGACAAACAAAACAAACATGCAGAACAATGCAACTCCAGCTCAGCTTGAAAACATTTGACTTTATTATTTTACCCTTGTAGGCTCTCTGGAGGGGAACCCGCCTCAGATCGAGGCCTGTAACTGAGCTCCGATGACGGGGCTGCAGGCGCCTGTTGGCAGGCTGAGGGAACTATTTCAGAGTGCCAGGCCCTGCTGGATGTCACGACCTGGGCCAAGAACTGCAGCAGCAGAGGACACAGAGTGAGCCACATTAATTCACTGTCTGCTAATAATGACGAGGTCTCTGAGAAAACAACGGCAACTTCAGCACTGAAATTTCAAGATTCGTGTGCACTCTGAATGTACCATCTTTTACTTTGGTGAAATACTCATTCAAGACATTA
This sequence comes from Spondyliosoma cantharus, assembly GCA_900302685.1. Lineage (NCBI taxonomy): Eukaryota > Metazoa > Chordata > Actinopteri > Spariformes > Sparidae > Spondyliosoma > Spondyliosoma cantharus. The sequence goes on from OMLP01013992.1 coordinate 31,829, forward strand.
TTTAAGTTGAAGTATTAAATATGCAGATGGCCCATTTAAGAATAAAATATATTATTAGATTATAATCATTGACACATGGAATGATGACGTTGCAGCTGGTTAAGGTGGAGCTAATTCTAATTACTTTATACACCTTATCTGGTAGTTTGGGACTTTACCACATCCGATTAAAAAAGTTTTATTTTATTAATCTGTAATTAAACATCGTAATTTGCAATTTTTGAATGTGGATGTCAGTATGGGAGTGTCTCCTATGTGTTTTTAGCATTAATATGCATATAGTAGTTTTTATTTATGTATTTATTTATGCATATACTACCTCAATAGATGTTTTGCACTGAATAAGGACTGCACTTAATTTCGTTGTACCTGTTACAATGACAATAAAGATATTCCATTCTAATTTCTTAGTTGGTTTTATGTTTGTATGATATTATATATTATGTACTAAATCTGCAAAGTAATTACATTAATCAACTAAATGTAGTAAAGCAGATGTTGTGGACTACAAGCAGAAAGTAGCACATCATGGAAACACTCAAATAAAGTACAAATATCTTCAGATTGTACTTCAGTACAGTACTGATGTCACTGATGTGGCCATTATATACCTTCAGTGTAATAAGTCAAGAAGATATTTTGGGCTGTGTTTTAAAAATAGCTTTGGAAAATTCCTTTTCCTCAACACTTGCCCAGAGAGGTTCGAGTGTTGGAGCTGTAATTTAAGTGCACTTGATATCAGACGTGGCCTCTAGATGGCACTCTTTGAATGCATATTTAGTAGCTGCACCTTTTTAAGTGCAGTTCTATTCACTTTGAGAAAGAAGAGTATATATTACATTGCTGAGTGAATCTTTGGCCACAAACCTCAGGTCACTAATATCAATTATTTTATTCTTCTGTTTGGACACTCCCAGTTTGAGTCAATAAACAGCACAGTTCTCATGTCCGACAGGATTAGTTTCAATGCAAATAGAGTGACTGATATTCAAACAAACTCTGCAGCTGAACCTTTAATGCAAATAAGCCTAATGATCCAGCTCTTCCAGTTAATGCAGTCTGAGCTTTGTGTTCGGCTTCGTTGATAGTGTGAAAAATTAAAACGGATCAATAATTTCCTTGTAAATATTTCATGCTGCGGAGAGACACCGCCACTGTAGGGCTTAATAGCAGCTGGTGATGATGACAGGGAGAGGAGATGCATGCTGCTGTGTTTACATCACCATTCAGCCCCAATTTCTATTCATAGCATGAAAAACTACAGTAGCAGTTCAAATTAATTAAGAGTTAAACATTCCATTGTGTTGTCAAAATACAGAAGATACCAAGTGAAAATGCTAGCAGTGCTGCAGCTTACAGCGGGTTCAACTGTTGTTTTAGTGTGATCAGCTGATTCGTATCTTATGAAAAGACATGCCAGCGTGTTAATGTTGATGCTCTACCTGCACTCATCCACCTCCCTCTGCTCGTCACATCCTGGATGGATTTTGACAGAGGCTTCCACCTTGACAAACCAGATTCACTCCCGTTTAGTGGTAAATTGCATCAGTTTCAATCCACAAAGGCTGAGCTTCTTAAATTTATCTACACAGGCAAATAAATGTTTCACATATCTTTTGTCCCCTGTTTAAGAAGTCTAATCCCACTCTTTTGTTGAAAGATTTTTTTCAGACTTGCGAAATCCGAATCACCTGGAGCACAAAAGAATGTATTTGATATGAAATATCCATCTCTGCAGGCACAGGTGCATGTGCACCTACACTCAGAGATGCTCATCACAAAAGCGTGCAAACACATTTACTGTACGTACGAACGTCAGGCACAAACACAGAAGCACTCGGTCACAAACACACACGGTAAACAGTATAACACAACACATGAAAGAAGACTTATATGCAGGTGTAGTAAACATAGCGGAGCGACTGAAAGGGAAATGTGAAAGGAATGTGTGGGAACTTATCCCCATTCTGAAGGTGTGACAAACAAAAGTTTCTCCATCTGTTTATAGGGACTGTGTGTCATTTATCCAATACAGTACTCGACAATGCTTCGGGGATTGAGCCTGAACAGGCCTAGTTTATGCCTCTATATTATGTATGGCATTTATGCAAATCAAACGGTGACAGTGAGCAAAACCTTTGATCTGGGTGTCTTTGTGGCTCCAACAGTTAATGCAGCAAAAGCATCATGAATCAACAGGAAAGCAGAATCAGGGAAGCAGTGTTGAGCTTGTAAATAGAATCGGGGGAACTTGATAACTTCCCCTGCGATGTAAATTAAGAGCTGACATACTGCCTCCTGCTTTAGGACGCCATATTCTCCTAAGGTTAATGACTGTTGCTACACAAAATTGGCTGTGCCATTACTGCAAAACAGGTAGTTTGAGGATGAGATAGCACATCAAGCTTGTCATTTCCCCAGTGAAAGAATTATAAAGCTCTTAGGAAGTATAATGAGTTTCTGAGCAGGCACAATAATAGGGTGTTCACCTACATCCATCCCTGCATCATGCACCACCACCCTATAGCCCCTGCCAAGATCATGAACGCAGAAAAAGCAAACGTACCGTTTTAATTTTCTCCTTGAGTTTACGAGGTAATAAAAAATTAACCATAGAATGTGTTTTGAACAAAAGCTGCATGACTGAAAATGTTTTAGTGTTCCCTCTGGTTCTGCCAGGATGGCAAAGCAGCCATTTAAAACCCTGTTTATCTGAAAAAATCCCAGTACAAATACTGTTCTTCCGAGTCTCTTAAAACGGATTTTTGATGACACAGTGTTTTTTTATTTGATTTCATTTAGGTGTTCATGGAGAAATAGGTTTGAGTATATTTGCCATAAAATGGATCTGTAGCAGCTCTGATTTTTCAGAAAATGTTGTAATTTAGCTGCAGGTTACAAACAGAGAGTTTCTTAATAGAAATCCACAATATTCATCATCAAGTGTTCTACAAATCATTTTAGTTTGAACAAAACACCAGCTGTTTATAGCATTACAAAAAACACTCAGGATATGATACATGTTCTATAAAATGTAGTCAGAGTCATATGAGCTTTGGTGTACTCTAAATATCAACAATGAGTATCAACAGTGTGCTTTGATCAGGTCTGCATGAGGAAAGGGTGTGTCCCTGTGCTGCTCTCATACAGTCCCTATGGAAGAAAAAAGAAAAATCCTGCAGCCTTTAAATTTCACTTCAAAGCAATCCTCCCGAATCCATTCACACACAGATCATGCTTTGGACAGTACGCATGGTGCACAAAAACATCATTCTATATTCAAATATTTCAATCTCCTTTTCTTTTAAGCACTTTTACGCTTTTTTTTCTGAACTCAATCAAGAGACACACGCAAATAGCTTCGGCAAAAAGGTTTATTTTATTCCTCAGACTGCAGTGTCAAGGTAAACACAGACACGCTTCTCAGTGTGTTTTATTAAGCTATGTGGCCTCATCGTCTGGTGAGTCATCCTTTGATTTTCATTTCTAAAGGTGCCATTTTAAAACCCGCTGCTATTGAAACAGACAGAGGCTTTGGCTATAAAAGGGGCGTTATTGCTGCCCGGATTTATAAACAAACTAAACTCTGATGGTAAGCAGATTTACTGAGGGGTAATACGCCGGCATACAGACACATGTCAGCAACAATACATCTGTGAAATCATGCGTGTTGACTGTATTAGACAGTCTGCCAGGTAAAAGCTGGAGGTGGAAGGATGAATTCTGCTGTGGTGATTCGTGACAGATGTACAGAGGGATTTCTAGTACGACTGCTGGCCCATGGGTGTGAAAACCTTATCCCACACCTCCACCTTCATGATGGCGTTTTCCAACGGACTCATGGTGGCCTTTACATCTAAGTAGTTGCCCACAAAATTGATTCCTGACCCCGTGGCTTCCTCCCTGACAAACCCATGCTCTTTCTGCTTCTTCTCGTAGTACATTTCTTTGTACAAAGCCTTATCACATTCACGCCCCTTTTTGTAGATGCCCACCGAGAACCAGTTCTTGTACAGGTTGTAGTCCCAGGGAACTGAGAACATGATGGCCAGAGTCTCAATGTAGTCGTTCTGCGTCCTCTCGAAGAGGTCGTAGGTCAGTACACCAATGCTGCCGGTGGCTTTGCCGCTGGACTTGGTGAAAGTGCAGACCTCAGTCATTAGAGGGCGCACTGTGGGTTGAGGTGGGTTGTATGTCTCGCCATTTTCGAGGTACACCCTAACCAGAACAGAGTATGTTACACACACACATATACTTCACTGGATCTTTATGTTTCTAACAAGCTGGAATATGAAACACAATCAGGGCCAGAATGTTGTTATTGTACGTTTCTGCAAACAATGGATACATTCAATTTGTGTCAAATCAACATTTCTATGATACATGTCATAGCACATTCTGATTATATATGAGCTGTCTTTCATGTGGTGGCATGACAGCTAGGCTAGCTTGTTCGAGACATTGTTAACAACAGAACCACTGGATATTTTTAATGAGATGTCAGGATATTTTCCAGCTGTTTTGTGGTGGACAGAAACATGTATTTCAAGCCAAAACATGATCTTTCCCTAACCCTAGCATTGGTGTTTGTTGTGCTTAAACCCAACCAGACCACATGCACAGAGGTGTCAGACGTAAAATAAAAAACTGTACATGAAGTTGCAACAAAAAGAAATGCAGAGTTTCAATATAGCCATATCTGCATTCTAGGGGCTGGGCTGGGCTCACCTGGGGTTAAGGAGGCAGTAGTTATTCGTGATATTTGAGATTTCAATGACGACACTTCTCTTCCTGTCCACATCGGCTGCGATGGCTTCAGCTGACTCAGTCATGTTGGAACGGCTGTGTGATCCGCTTGTAAAAAAAAAAAAAGAAGAAGAAAAAAACAAGGTAATTTAGACGTTAACCAGCTGAACCGAACAACCTAAGGCACTTCCCTCCGCGTCCAAACAAACAGGGAGTCATGAGACACATTACAACAAAAAATATCCTCTTGACCTGTGTTGGCATTACACTGACTGGAGCTGGGTATGAATGATGCATTTCAGAGGCTAATGAGATTTCAGAACAGTTGTGAACAATCAGAGTATAACTGCAGACTCTTTTTGGCTCATTAGAGAGTGCACCTCTTCAATTACAGCATTAAGTAGCATTCAATAATGAAGTTAGAGTGAAAACACTCGAGAAAATGAGCAGCCGTTTTATCAACAGATATAAGATACAAATCAAACAAATGCTCCATCAGGCTCTGCCGCTACAAATTGCTTTTTTTTTTCTTTTAGAGTCACAAGCTAATGAGCCATTCTGTGTACTGCTTTCTGTAAAATCAGTTTAATATTCTAATTTCTTTCAGCCACAATGCTTCAAGGGACTTACCTGCTGAGAACCTGTGCTGGTGCTGCCAAATCCCAAAGTGGGAAAAGTTACCTGAAAGGGAGGTGCCGGTAGTTTTTTTCTTTTTTCTTTTTAAAACAGGATGCATGCCATCAACCAGGAAACCCTCCCACTTGCAACACAACCCACGACAGTACACACCCTCTTTCAACACACATGTATAGTCAACACAAAGCCCCTTTGAGAGCAAATACTTCTGTATTTTTCCCTGTGGGATGAAACTGCCACACCCTAGTCTGTGGAACAGTTTACAGCAGATTCCAACTGGATCCCGAGCTGTTAGGTAAGCTGGGATCTTTCACTAAGCCCACTCCTACAGGATTGTGGGTAGATGAATGTCTGACAGACTGAAAGATGTGGTCTGGGAGTCGCAAATTCTGTGGTATTGTGCAACAGAGACAAAGGCAAACTAAACAAGTTAAGACAGGGATCTGTGGAGCAACTTTTTTCCTGTCTTTTGTTGAACCTCCTGGATGCCAAATACCACAGAAAAAATACACATACTTCAGTGCAAGACGGAGAATCTCACAGCCAGCGAAGACCAATATTGTTATCATGCCGATTAAAAAAACATCTATGCAGATATTCCATCTGTTGCTGCTCATTAGAATTGGATGGATCCCGCTAAGAGATTAAAAAATGATTACTGTTCATCAGTAATAATGAAAGCCTACTGAGTGAAAACATATCCCACACAACAAAGGGTCTGAATGTGTTATTACCATAATCAAAGAAAAAAGGCGGTGTAGAATATACATAAGCCCAAGAAATAAGCTAATGGAGAATCAATGAGCTGGCTGTCAGATATTGATATCTTTCAGAGGACAGAAATTACAGATGACAGCAGAATCAGTCTTCCTGTCCTCTGGATGTTTCTCTGAATGACAACACGCAACAGTGTTCAGATCAAAGTTTATTTATTCTGTTGAGTACAAAAGCAACAACGTGAAGAGGCAGAGCACCAGCAGACTTTTCTACACTTAACGACCCATTTTGTCATAGAGCTCCACTTTCACAATGGCTTTGCCGACACTGGACATTGTAGCCCTCAAATCGACATATGTAGCTTTATATAGAAGCCCAGCGCCGTGTTGCTCAGAGCGGGTGAAGTTACTGAGGTCTTTCCCATCATACAGCTGGTCGTACAGGTGTTTGTCGCAGTCCCGGGATTGCTCAACCACACCCACGGCCAGCCGGTTCTTGTACAAGTTGTGGTCAAAAGGCACAGAGAACATGATGGCCATGCGGTCGGAGCAAACCCTGCTCTGCATATGGAACAGGTCGTAGGTCAGCAGGCCAACGGCGCCCGTGGCGGTGTTGTCGTCCTTGGTGAAGGAGCACACTTCGATCTTGCTGGTGCGAACCGTGGGCTGGGGCGGGTGGTGACAGAAGCCACTTGACATGTACACCCTGTAAAGGAGAGGAGACAAATCCTCACCATCACTGACAATCACTCGATAACTTTTATGTCACACTTGCCAGACTTTTTGATGAAAGAACTGAGTTTTGTAAGTTTAGTGGAGATTGTCAGTGTACTTTTTGAGTGTTGGGCTTTCCAGGGTACCTGAAATACCTTATGCTGATGGATGGAGTGTGACTGTACAAGCACTGCTGTGGACTTCTAAGCAACAGTGAGTGTACCTGCGTACGATGTGCAATGAGGCAGTGTGTGTCACTGCGTGATGGATAGGCGGATGTTCTCAGCAACGTGATGTCACACATGAAAATCACCCATCCAAGATATGGTCTGTCCTGCCACGGCTAGATAAATGTGGAAGCATGGTGGAAATTCCAATAGACGCAGGTTGTTTTTATTTATTTGTTTGTTTTGTGTGAGAAGCGGAAGAAACAAATTGTATAATTTAGAAAAAATGTGCAAACAAAACTCAATAATTTATTCATATTACATAGATGGTACACTGACATTGACCTAGGATCAAATTCAGTATAAATAAATTGATTTAAAATGGACCTTTGACAGTGGGAAGTTCATTTTTCTGAAGGGATTTCATGTTAATAGTATCAAGATGCTGATTTGGTGCTGGAGCCAAGCAATACTGATTATTGCACTTCAAAGCAATGCATTAAGAAAGCCTTTTGAAAATAAATACGTCTGCCTGGAACCAATTAAGCTTGAATGATACCATGCAGACAACAATGTTGATGCAGGTAATTAAACGACTTAGCAGAGTTGCACTGACCTCAAGGCTCGAAATGCATTTTATCCAAAAGTTCTAGACATATTATGTAAATAAAAAGCCATTTGGTCATGTTGTCTTTTCATGTACTCTATGTAATAATGCATTAAATTGGTAAATACATTGACAGACTTACTTGGGGTTGATGAGGCAGTAGTTCGCGCTGACATTGGTTATTTCGATGGTGCAGTTTCTGTTGGTGGGGAGAGTGGCTGACACTGCTTCTGCATTTTCTGGCATCTTGGCTGCAGGAGGAAAAAAGGCTGAAAGCTTAGAACAGTATATCCGCTAATCTGCCACCATTCAGCGGGCATTGTGTGGTAAATAGATAGCTCTCCTTTATATAACAGACAAGGAGACGAGCCGTGAATGATACTGGGTGAAAAGAACAATATGGACCTTCTATTGTTGCAAAGGCAAAACCAGTCTTCAGTGAAACCGAGCTGGTTTTCCTCTTAGTTACAAAAACACGAATATAGCTTAAATATATAAAATCTGCAATTATTAACTGAGAAGAAATGTTTTCTACAGGATAAGCAACACACAGATCACAATTAAGTTATAATCCTGCGATAAGTAGGAGTATTTATAATCACCTTTTGGAGTTAAACACCCGAGTTGTGCTAGACAGCAGCGACAAGTTCCTTTTTTCTCAGATCCTGCAGAGAGGTGGAGAGAGTCTCCCTTGTGTGATTACACCTCTACAGTTCCTGTTCCAACACAGGCTCGGGCGTGTCCACTGTGAATGAGTGTACACCAGCCCTCATGGAAAAACCACATCTTGAAATGAAGCACTTGGGCCACCTAATATCCCCTGAACACCCCCTGTAGTAGACATTATTAATTTGGTAAATCATTGAACCAAATCATGTATTAATTAGACAACATGTGTCAGCATTTTTGCCCTTCACATCATATGTGGGTGGAAGCAGAGGCGGAGGCAGATACTTAACTTCAGCAATACCGATAAAAGTATGAAAGTATTATCAGCAAAATGTGATCAACATATTAAAAGTAGAAGAATTCATTATGGTGAAATGTTCCCTGCCAGTGTTTAACTTCTATATATGATTGTTTTAGAGCGATGCAGCATTCTGTAACATCATCCTGTGAGAAGCACAAAAGTAAACATTTCATGAGCTCAGAAATAACAAACCTGTTTCCAGCTCTGTGACGGTGCTTTTTCCAGCTAATCTGAGAAGATTTTAAATAGTTTATTTAGCTTAACAAGTAGAAGAGCTGTCTCAACCCATAAAGGAACACTTCATTCTTCAGTTTGTCACAAACACTCAAAATCAACACAGTTGGAGACACAGTTTTCACTGGACAGGATGATTATATTCAGAAAAATAACCAGTGACTCAAACTGTCAAAGAAATGTGGTGTGGTAGAAAGTATTTGCCCCTCCGGTATATGGGTGTGGAAGTATAAAGTTGCAAAAAATGGAAACAATCAGGTACTGCCCCAAACTTCAGTACTTGAGTGATGATTCACTGTCTTTTGCAGCTCGTTCTTGTGAAGCCCAATCACATTATCTCCTCTGTAGTTAAAACCTCATTTCTCTTGTTTGTTAGAACAGTTGATTTCATTTGATCTTTTTTTTTTTTAATGAACTCAGCACTTTGCTCTTGTGGGACCCTTTGCAGCTCAGTTGATTACATGTATTTCACAAAGAACATTAAGGGACATTTCATGTTCTGACTCGCTTGGAATGAAACGACAATCCTCCAGAGAACTGTTTAACTGATTGCTTGTTGTTGCTACAGGTGATGGCTTGCGACAGACTCCTGCGGGAGACGCCCCTCATCAGTCACAAATTTCAACACACCACTTGACTCTTATTTCATGAATTATTTTACTGCCGACTCTGCTCCCACTCGAGTGTGGAGTCGAGGACGAGACACTCCCTTCCTCCATGTAGGAGCAACTTAGACGAACACTGTATTATGTAACACTGCACTGCAGGGTTATATTTATCCTTATGATTACAGTGCCTGAGGATCTTCCCAATTAAGTATGTTTTGCAAACTTGGTGTGTTTTGAGATGTGTTCATTACTCCACCAACCAATTCAAGTTATATCATGGCAGCTGTTCTATTCCATACATCAGGCGCTTGGAGCTCGATTTAAATCCTTTTGACTCCAATGCTTGAAGTCACCAGATGGCACCAAACATGCATTTGCAAAAATATATTTGCACTACACAGACTTTGACAGTTAATGTTTGCTTTCTGATGGCAAGCCAGTGACCATGGCAAAAACATATTTGGCATGCCCTTCATTATGTCCTGTGAAATGCTCGTAGGTGAAATGCTCAAGAGCTCAGTCATGAATTTATGATTAGAAGGAAAAGGACAAAATAGAGTTGATCTAAACAGACATGTATGATGATATCTAGAAATATAGAAGTTGTCAATTTTTCATCCATCTGAAAAATGATATGTGAGCGTCACAGCCTCACAGGGTCCCTGGAGCTGGAACTTTTGAGAAGTGGCCTTTGAACTACACACTATGGGTTAAAATGCAAAAAACAAAGAAAGAAAGAAAGAAAGAAAAGACAGCAAAAAAGATAGGAAATGGGAATCTTCTGTCCTATAATCACCCATTCAGGATAGCATACTGACAACCATTATCACTTTACTAATGTCGGAGCAGATTTGAATTTCTTCTTTTTTCTTTTTTTTTTTTTAACAAGCAGTTATGTTAAATTTTATCACACTGGCGAGTTATTTATCTTTGCAGGTTCTGAGAACAGTAAAAAGGCAATTAAGAAGGCGACAAAAGGACAGAATGCTGGTAATCTCTATTCATAGGTTGCCGGGGCTCTTGAAATGTTACGATGACAAAGATAAATGTATCCTAAAGATGAAACCATATTTAATTATAGTGGCGGTGGTGTCAGTATCCCAACCTCCAGTCGCTCCCGTTGCTTTCTTTTTTGTCCTTTCGACACCTTAACTTACAGAGTACTTTCATCAGAATCATATTATAGATTGTAGCAGCCATCATTAACCTCAAACATGAGTTAAAGCTGAACAAATACGAAATTAATATTATTAAACCCTCTGTTTCCAGATTGCTTGTTGATTAAATCTGTAGGTGGTAAGAATGTAGAAACCAAAAAGCTAATTTTTAAAAGCAGCCGAATGAAAAAAGTCCTTCCTCTTCCCTCCAGAGCCACTTTCCCAAAACACATGAACAAACACTGCCTGACTAAGCCGACGTAAACTGCCGACATCTCGCTGGCCAGCGGGTAGAAATGTGTGAACGGCTAGCTCGCTACGATACACAAGCTTGATTAGCTTTTTAAGTCTAACAAATAACTTAAAAGACCACTCCGCTAAATTCCACAGTGATATAAACACAAGCACAATAGCCGCTATGAACATACCTCAGTCGGGAAAGACTACCTGGTGCGTGATAATTACACCTCCACAACAACAAGTGCTGTAGGCCAGCTGGTGAGCTAAGCGTTAACTCACTAGCTGGCCCAACTAATCAGTCACAATTGCTCCCGGTGCTTCCTCTATTTGTATTCTACTCATCTGTTCACCCCTGGAATTTAGAACACAACAGCAAGTTCACACAGTTTGTTTTAAAGCCCTTTTTGTAAAGTGCCATCCCGTTTTATAATTGTGTTTCAAACCGTTGCTCTGTTGCGTTTTTTTTTCTCCGACAGAGGAGGGTTACGGCGCAACACTAATAAACTGAGATCACGTCCTCCACATTGGGCGTCTGTCCACCCACGGTCAGCACCGTCAAGACAGCTTGCTTGCAAAGTTGTGTGTCAAAGTTCATGAAACTTCTCTACAAACTTTGACTTGAAGGATGAAGATGTATTTTCAGCATGCAAAATCCAAACTGTAAAACGTGCATGTTTAACTCATTGGGAAGCTATGAAAAACATGATGTTGAAGTGAGGTGTCCATTTGGTCCGCAGTGACGAGTCAGGCCTCACCACAGAATCCACCTTCACTTTGCTGCTCCCCAATGATTACTCACAGTTAGATTTAAATGAAAAACAGTTTGTCGGGAGGTCGTACAGCCGGCAAAACTTTTAGTGCAAAGACGGCTGCCACCTCACAATCTTAGCACCTGGAAATCGCTGACATATTTTCAAGACATTGTGTTGCTTGAGCTGTCTACCGCCTGGATTAACACAGCAAAATATTTGTCTATTTATACTTATGGGCAATAAGAGGCATGTGCGCAGGCAGAGGATGTGTCAGGTGACAGACTGGAGGCACCTGGTGGGCAGGTGTGGAATAGCTTGTCTGTAAACAGCTAAATTAATCACTCAGTAAAATAATATGCAGCGCGGAGCAGGAGGAGCAGGGGGTGGGAGGGAGGAGTAGCTGTTGTCATGACATCAGTAAATCATTTACAAACATTTTTGGTAGCCTGTAATAATATGTGTTGAAATATGAGGCTGTCACAGGCTTTCTAATCTGGTTTGTGATATTTGTCCTCAGATCAGGTGCGATCGTCAGACATTTTCGTGATTGATTTGCAGCACGATGAAGAAGCCTCAACAAAAACAGCACGACAGCCAAACTTAATATACAGTAGCACTGAAAATAAGATGGATTTTAAAGCATCAGTATTTTAATACTATAATGATTTATAGCAGGAGATTAACTCAGGTTCACCCAATTTTTTACTTACTCTTGACATCAGGATGTGTAAGTAAGATGTTTGATATATTAAGAAAGAAAATCATATTTTATCAAACAGAACAGAAATTGTTTTTCTAATGAAATATTTGTATGTGTTTGTGTTTGTAGTGTTCAATATCTACATATTAATGATTATTTGTTTTTCATATGGACACCTCCCAGCTCTTACGTCCATTATGGGACACACAGTAATGCCTTGTCATCCAATGCTTGATGTCTGATTTTGTTTCTGCCCTTTTCCCAGAATCACTACCAAATGTGATATTGACATCACGGAGCTCTGGGATGTAGGATCGGCCACTCAGGACTGAAAACAGCCATGATGGTAAATTGCTCTGGTGCTAGCTTGAGCAGATGTGCCAGACCAATTTTAAATTGATTCGACTTTGTAATGTTTTTCTTTGTAACTAACCGATACAGTGTCAAAGCATTGCGTTAGGTTAACACGTTGAGCATTCATTGCATTAAAGATGTAATGCAGCACAGTGACAACATGAACAACCTCAGATTTTAATGATTCTATCACATCCAAACTTGTAGCACTTCGACATATGAGGCCAAACACTTTGCAGCTCCAATGATGTGTAATATTCGTGACATCTCTCGAGAGCACACCTCAGTTCTGTCTCCTCATTATTGCTGTTATATCTGATGATAATAGTTTTCCGCATGTGATGTTTCTTAATTGTCACTTTTAGACCAATCATTTCATAAAATAATCCCAAGGTGCTGTATTATATTACACATTCATTATGTAAAAAAAAAAAAAAAAAAAAACTCTTTCACGATTCACTCTACAGCTCACCAGCTGTTAAGGTTTTCTCACCATTACTGTGTTTATGTAACATTTAAAGTTGTGTCCAACATTGAAAACATAACGATTTAAATGTAACAACCAAACTCACAATCTTGTTTCGAATACTGTGATACCATTGCCATTTGCAGAAACAGTCATTTCTTTTGGAAACGTGAATCGTTTTGTGTGAATCGAATGTTTTTATTTGCTTGAGAGACCACAAACTCTGAAATTCTACTGATCCTACAAATTCATGTAAATGTAAATCCATGCACCCGGTGGGAGCATAATGAAAAGGGCAAGTTTATGTGGTTTGTTTTCTTTTTCAAGTATGCCCCTATTATCATATTATATCTCTGTTTCCAACATCTGACATAAAATAGCCAGTCATTATTAAAATGTGTCATATTGTGTAATGCTGTTCATGATAATAGCGATGATCTCATCGGGTTAATCAGTATTCAATTGAGATACGATTACCCTCATAACTGTCTGGGGAGGGAGGACACATTTATCTTGATTGAAAACTGTAAGAGGCAGAAAATATGGTAACACTATTTAACAAATAGTTTATAACACACACATAAAAATACACATAATGAAGTTGTGTGCAGGTTTTAGGATATTTTGATGTACAGTTTTGATTGACAAGTACATTCATCTGCATCATTCATGTGTGTACTGTATATGCTTCCAACTACACAGCGTGTTACAAACCATTACTAAACAGTCGGAAGTGTGAAAGTGTTATCGAGCAGGGGTCAGCAATTATTTTTCGACCCGGTATTTTATCCAATTAGGTCGGACCTGACAGAGTTACAGCAGCTCATCCTACTGCTCATTTGGCAAATAAACAACTCATATACATGAAAAGTATGTTCTGTGATGCGCTTCAAGACCAGAAATGTATTTTAAAGGTTTATCTGCACGATAAATCACTGGTGTGCCTCATTTATGGTTCAGTCACAGTACTACACCATCATTTCTGTTCACTCCTTTCAGCTGTATTTATGTTTGAGAGAGACAAATCATTTCTGGCCTAAAGCCTGCAAAATGGAGCCTAACTATGCAAAGAAAAACCTCTGTTTGTATTCATTCCCGTCATGCAGTTTAGAAGTTGCAAGGTCATATTTATTGTGATTTACTGGAGCCTTGCATTTATAGTGTTATCTATGGTACATTTATGAGAAACTCGTGTAAAGGTTCTAATGTTATCTCTGAAGTTGTCATCAGAGGACCAGATATTTTTATTGAAGGGAGGAACTGGCCAACCACTGAGTACATCTGAGATCTTGTGTGTCAGACATTATCAAATTCTTTATCTGACATCTGGGGTTCCCCTCACGAAAAAAAAGGTCAAAATAAAAAAAAATATTTCCTGTCATTTTGTCAACAGAAAGAAAGGACATTTAATTTATTTACGTATTCATTTTTATTTAGTATGACCATATACACATTGCATTGCATGAAAATATTTCAGCTATAGTTTGGCAAATAGTTTTTATTATCCAGCATATGATGATGAGCATAAAGGGCAGAAAACGATGACAACCCCCCAATTTAGAAAAAACATCTGAATATGAAGAATTAAGAACATCCCACACCACTTGTCACCACATAAAAGCGCAGCAGTGATCACCAGCCACACCAACAAACAGGGGGATCCTGCTCTCTGCATATTCAACAGCAGAAGGACCACCTCTTTATGGAGATCTCCCTCCTGATTGGATAAAGTGGGCAGGGATACCAGAACATTTATTTAGTGCTTGAGCGGGTGGGAGGAGAGACACGGGCTACTGACAAAAACACTCTGCAACAGTGCTTACTGTTAGAATATAGAGCTATTTAACACTTATTTTATTAAAGATATATATTTTACAGCAGCTTTAAGGTGTAAAGGCATTGCTAATTTTTCCATGTTAACCTACTTTCAGCTGGTACGCCCGAGTTTAAACTGATAATAATCAGAAGAGGAGAAATTCATGATCATCAGAATCAAATACTTCATTTTTATCCTACATATACAAGATGAGCACTTGAGATAGTCTGATGAAACCCTGCGACTCTCGAGGGTTTTCATGGCAGCGTGGCTCAGGATCTCGTGATGTAGAGCCGTGCGCAATTTCTTGAAAGCAGAAACGTAGAATTCCAGACAATCAGTTAAGCTTGAGATCCAATTGCTGAGTATAAATACCTCTTCTTTTTTTTTTCTTTTCTTTTAATACATCATATTACCACTGCATAAAGTCTTACAATTTCATCAGCCTTGAGAATAGAAGATTCTGATTAATCCCTTCAGTCATCAGAATGGTCTTCAGAGGTAAAGGTTCTCTAACGTGGGGTAATGGGTGGGGGGAAGCAGAGGGGGATTATGCAAACTTCACAGTGATTAATTTTGGCCTGAGACGTATCTCCACTGATGGTAGCCGGGAGAGGAGCATATTGATTGATTGCAGCAGGGGGCGCGGGGTTCTGCACATTTACTTTTTGATGAATAGGCTGTCAGGGCCACGAACAACCAAATATGGCTCCGTAAATGAATGTTTAAGCGATTATGGTATAAGTGTAAATATTACACATCCATTAAGGAGGATTACATTTGGTGCCACTTTGAAGAGGGGTGGAAATAAAAGGGACAGGGCCCGCAGAATATCCCACAGCGGAGTAGGTGCGTGGAGAAATGTGGTTTTAATCTGCATGTATAATGTTTTAGAATTCCAAATAGGAAAAAAGTCCTTGACATTAATCTGTGCGTGCGCGGGAGTGTGCATGTTTATGTGGGCTGGCGTGTGTGTGTGTGTGTGTGTGTCTTTCGAGAGGGCACGGACTGAAGACGGGGGGCTTTAAGTTGACAGAGCATGCCACCGCATCCACCCGCTTAAATTACCACACGATAAAAAGGGTGTCCGGGGTGTTGCACTGGAGGTGAAAGTGGGAATAAACGCCTGCTTCAAAGATGATTTGTGCTCAGCGCGGAATAATTCTCCCACCTAAGAAAAATCAATAGCACTGTGCGCAATAGGAATACATTTGTGTCACCTCGTGGGGACGCGGACGGGAAAACACAGCTCAGAAGCAGGTTTAGACAATACACATCAAAATGAGTAAAACCCAGCCAACAGCTAAACTGGTTAGGAGGCTCATTCTGGAGAGCCGCCAGTAATTAAGCACTCTCTCCCTCTTTGTCTCTCCGTATCTCTTCCCATCTCACAGCTCGGAGTGAATTAAATGCATTTTTTTTTCTTCCAAAATAGCACTTGTATAATCTCTAACTTTTGAAGCTTGAGCATTTGATCACTCAACAACATGCAAATTTATTCACCATATTCATCATTCACTGTTCAAGTAGCGCTTCCCATCGCGGGTTGTTTTTTTTTTTTTTTTTTGTCTGCATTAACTTACCATTCAACCCTCGTATCAGTAATCCATTTAAATCGGAGATGGGCTATTTTGCTTGATTTGTGATCATTGGGGAGCATACTTGAGTTTATGTACACATGGATGCAGATAAACACAGAAAACATGAGCTACACAAATATGATTTTAAACATCAACATAAAATCCTCAGGGAGAAACTAAGCGTTTTTCTATTTTTTTTTTAAAAATGTTCTCAATGGCATGTCAAAACACTGAAATGAAAACAAATCTGTGGGCTCATTCTGTTTCAATTCGCCTAATTAACAAATATGAATACTTAATGCTCTTTCTGTCCCTTAACAGCTTGCGATGTTTTCTTAAAAACATCTCGACTTTTGCCCTTCGCGGCTGTGTCGTCTTTCAAAGACATTTTTTTTTTCGCCACATTATGCGCGTCATGCAAACATGCTGTATTGCAGAGGTTGCTACACATTTCCATATCCCCAGACAGAGCGTCCTCATCCTCACATTGACTACACGATAAACACCGGGGCCTCTGTTTGCCACTGATCTTCTGAAGAGAAGACAGACAGGAGATCAATAAGCTGCCCACCCTC
>OMLP01013993.1:0-10702 GCA_900302685.1 Spondyliosoma cantharus
TTTTATCAGGTAGAGCTGACGGCCCCGCCTGTGAGCAACACTGTAAAGGTGAAAAAGGTCGTTTTCTTTTTTTTTTCTTTTTTTTTTATTGCTTCGTGTACCCGTTCTTATTTTCTCTCAGGGATTTGCGACGGGTGAGGTCATGCTTGAAGCAACAGCTGAGAGACAATCAAGCTTGTCCAAAGTCTCTGAAGAAATGATCTGGCCCGTGATTCATTGGGGTCGTCCGATAAAGGAAGTCTGCTATTGAATAATAATATAAATTAAAAAAAATAATATAAGCACTAAAAGCAATATTATCAGAAAAAATATTCAGGATATTTTTTAATACATTTCCTGGAAATCGTGTAGCCTGTAGCTAGAGTTATAGTTCACTGGCCGGACAAGTTATCCTGTTGTGTTTGTGAGTTTTGATGTAGAAAATTGATGAATTCTGTTCTTCTCCATGGGCATTGTTCCTATCCTTTTTCTTGCTTGAGTCTTTTGTCATTATTATTATTATTTTTTTTTTTATCACAGTTCAGTTCAGACTTTCACATGTCAACTTTTAAAACAAACCGATGATCAAACTTTTAACGAGAGCTGTTACAGAATTGACAGAAGACAGGATTGACCCAAAAATGTAATTATCTTTTAATGTTATTGTCTCAAGATTATGAGTCAACTATAGCATTATTTAAAAAAAAAAGCTAATTTCTCTCTAAATAGCAAGTTAACTGCTCTTGGTATATCGAGGAAAACAAGCTTTGTTATCTCAAGAGAACCAAATCATCAACCAAGTATCACAAGAAGCAAATGGTTGCTATTACCTGTTATTACCAGCTGAAACAGCATTGGTGGAGTGTGTGCATACGTGTGTGTGTGTGTGTGTCATCAGGGCAAAATGTGAAGGGGTGCATTTTATGGCGGAAACTACCGCAGAAGTAGAGGCTGTGACAACATAAGGGATTCTTTCTTAAAATTAAAGAATACATTTCTTAATCATAATCAAACATAGAACAAGCTCAGTGCTAAATATTAATTTTGTGTATAGAGCATTGTCAAGAGGTTGATGCTAGAATGGATGGGCCGGAGGGACTCACCAGTAGCTTACAGTGAAACAACTAACCACAGCAGTTCTAAAAGGGTTTGTGACAGAGATTTCAGCACGGAGGATTTCAACTATATCTGAGTGCACTTGCATCATCAAATATTCTCTGGATGTGTCTATGTTTTTGTAGCACATATTAAGGAGCCAGCAGTGGTGGTTGCTTGCTAGGCTGAGTGGACAGGCGGGGTGTACAGTGCCCCTCGACACGCACCGAGCTTAGTTGCAGAAAAACGTTTCTTGGCTTCGGCAAGGCGGGTTTTGCCATTGGGTTTGCTCGTGGGGGGGGGCAGCCCGCCCAAGTAACCCCCGAAGAGCAGCAGTAGGTTTGTTCAGGAGGTACTGCGACAGCAAAAAAAAGTCGGTTTGTTTACGGGGGAAACTACAGATCACAATTCCTGTATTAGTTCCGCCGCTACCGGCTCTTGGTTATACAAACCAACCGCAAGCAAAACTAGGCTTAAATTACACGTTACACAGTCCCTATTCCTGACTCAAACTGTTAACTCATAAGCTTATGTTAACGACTAATCACAGTAGAGCGCACAGTCGAACTTTACCCCCGAAATTCTACCCGCTGTGCACGCTCCACCCCCCCACACACAACAAACAGTGCTGTCCATGGTCCTGAAACAACAGCTAAGCATAAATCTATCTTGGAAAAAAAAACATTTAGTTGTGTTTGGAATTTTTCTATCAATGTATGAAGCTGAAATGTAGGGGCCCAAAAAAGTAAAACTGAGGGGGCCAAGCCTCCTGAAGCCCCCTCATGGAGCCGGGCCTGACCACAGTGTGACACTGAGCAACTCGAGTGGAGCTGGCATGGTTATGGTCCCTCCTCAATGGTGGTAACTTCTCCCACCCAGATTTATCCCGCTTGTCCAGAGATTTGAACCAACGTGGTCAAAAAAGCCCATTACACACAATGCCTCTACTTTTGTCATTTTTAAAGACCAGATGAATTATTATCGTCACAATTTCCTCTCCATCAGCACTCCATGCTCTTTTAATGTTGTCAGTCACATGCAGACGTCACTCCTAGTCACCAAGGTATAAGATGGGTTGTTTAAATGAGCCAGGGAGGAAGGACACTTGGAATTGGTCTGTTAAATGATTGGCTGTTTGTGTGTCACTTGTAGCACACCCCATTATCAAGGGATATGACAGGCTGGTTATGAGCCAGGGCCTATTTGTTTATGTGCTTTCATGTTGGTTGCCATTTAATGTGTAACTATTTTCTTATTGCTATTGATGACATGTCTATCATTGAGAATGTACATAATGCTATCGTGTAATTGCCTATAAGCAGAAGCGGTTTGAGTAATTTGGTGTCTAGCTGAGATAAAAATGAAGGCCAAGTTTCTAAGATGGGCATGGTGAAAAGTAATAATGTAGTAATTAATGCGGAGTAGTCATGGGTTGGACCGTTAACATGTTGACAGTTGAGGTTGGTGTTATCCCATCACAAGATTGCCAAAGTTCATAAATACTGTTTGCTCTGAAACACACCCACTGCAGTGTGTTAAGTTGTTTTCTCATGCCAATTTATTTTGTTATCTTGGGAGGTCAGCTTTTTGTTGTCTCTTGATAACGAGATAACATAAATGTTTTCGCAGGAAAACAATATAATCAACTTCTGATCTCAAGATAGCAGCATTAAAAAAAAATTATTTCACCCGTTTCTGTCCTTGGCTTCCATACAGATTAGATTTTTTTCTGTGAAGTTTTAATTATATGTAGAAAGTGTTGATTGATTTCCACGTCACAGGGAAATTAATGCAATGATCGTCCTCAAAGCAGGAAGGGCAGGATCTGAAAAACTGTAAGCAGTTGTGTACCGAGTCTGTATGTACGATTGTTTTTCAGGGGATAAAACTTACAAAAATACTATTGCGGTCCTCAAAAGCAGTATACTACCGGCCTACTGAGCACTACTTGTTCTTAGTTGTCACTTTATTATGTATGCTGTTAAACCTAATGCAATCCAATGCAACCATTAAACCAATTAAAATGTTAGTGTGTGGTTGACACTTTTTCAAGAGGTTAATTCAACTATAGTATGTTCATTACTGGGGGTCATGGGTAGTGGTGGTGCATGTGTACTGGACCACATTATATGTTAATTGATAATTGCTTGTACTATTTTGCCCCTTCATGTATGTAAATGAATGAAACACCTCTCAATCGAAAACAAAAAAAAAAAAAATCATGATTTTGTCCAGTCCATATATAAACGTTCAATTGAATCGACACCTGTGACAGTGACAAAGACATTATTACAGTCCGTCAGCTGAGGAAAATCATGTAATCATGTAGGCCTGTGGACCTTGAGTTTGGATGTCTTTGTTGAACTGACAAGCTTTTGAAAGGTTAAATATATGTCAGAGCTGTTTTATTGGATTGCATTAATATTCAGTGCTCTTCTTTTTGGTATTGTGTAAAATTAGGCACTTTTCCAAAACTTCCATCATAATGTGTTTGAACTAAAAGCACAGAGACAACATTTAACATGCATCAATAACGAAAAATAAATTAAAAAAAAAAAAATGTATGAAAAGATTTGTACTTTTTATTAATATTGTCATGAATGCCATAACAAACATGTCTTACTCAAAATGGAGTCAAGGCTCTTACTGTAAGAGCCTACATATTTATACATTATTTACATGAATACTGCATACAGTAACCCTAGTATATGGCATCATTTACATACAAGATAATTCATTCTAAAAAATAGAGATACAAGTCAGTATTAAAGTGAAGTTTTCAAATACTTGGGAAGCAATGTCAACATTCATACATTACTTCAGTAGAACGGCACCTGTTTCCAGTGCATGTTTAGTTAGTAATGAAATGCTTAAAAGTTAAGAATCGTTTGAATAATCTACCACAGTCAATATTCACAGTTTTGTAGGTTGAAGAACTTCAGTTCCCTTTAGGTCCCTAGCAGCACTATTACCAGCAGGCTGGATAGAGAATGAAAGTACTGTAAATTAGAGAGAACCAGGATTAAAAATGCAGTTTCATTATTTTAGAATCATATCATTACCCACAATTAAAGTTACCGGGGGAGAAAAAAAAAAAAGGGGGGGGGTTACTCTAAAACGTACTTTGAAACATTCTCTTTACTGGTGGTTTAAAAAAATAAAACAAAATTGACAGGTCATTGAAATAACGCCTGTTTGTCAATCCAGTTAAGTTGGAAGTCACGACTTCAAAGTATTTAGTATCTGCTGTTTTGAATAAAAACAACGGAAATGTAGAATTTCATATTAAATTCCATTTACTTAAGATAAAAGGCTAAAAACAATATAACTCTTGTCTAGAGCAAAGTGACAATGAATTCACAAAGCGACTCGGATGCTGCCAAAGCAATGCATTCGAGCATTTACATCAAAAGGTCTAAACTAAAAACTAATTATAGCAAATAAAAACTCATAGATGAATCTCAGACTTCAAACTCCAGTGATCTAGTTAGACTGAGGACACTCGACCTACCGAATGTAAAACCAGTCCGGTTCTATATTCTAAGAGACCATAGATCATAGAAGCCACTGTATTCTGTTAATTCCCTGTGGATGCAATGCTGATTGTCCAACAGGTGTTTTCCATGTCATCCACCACATCTCATCAGTTAAAAATATAAAAACATACTAGAGTACTAAACCAAAGTCACGGCATACGGAGCTCATTTTAAAAACAGCTCTGTCATTCAAGTTGTGCATTTCCTTGCCGTTCTCCCCACTGGTACCCAGCTGTTCCAAAAACTAGGCGACTTCTGCTCAGGTGGTTTGTCATCAGCTGAGAGTTGGCAATCAACCAGGTTGCTAGTCATTTGTCTCCGCTATGGTTGTTGACGCCATGGACTGGCTTCATGGTCAAAGATTGGAGCATTAAACCCACTAACTAGACCAGTTCACCTGCACTGACTGGGTAAAGTGGAACTGTCATTAATGCCAGAGTGGTATTGAGGAGTCTTTTGACTTATTATGGTCAATTAAAAAAAGTTATAAAAGACAAAAGTAACATTTTCTACTAAGTACACAAAAGAACAGACATCGTCTATGTTTGTTCATTCTTCATGGAGAAAAGTCTGCTGGAGGGTGGTGGGCAGGGAGGAGTCTTAAGCTCTGTATGTTTGGTGGTGGGTGTGTTTGGCATTCATCTTAACTGATGTGACCCCAAAGAGGTAGAAAAACAGCGTTCCATTCTATAAAAATTTAGTAAATCACTTGTGTGTCTGTAATTGCAGGTACATCTGGAACTTTTAGGTTACTGAATGCAGGTTTTAAAACAACAGTTTAGTTTTTTCTCTTTACATCTTGGGTCTCTTTGCCACCCTAAAGTTCCCCACAGCTGACTCCATCTCCAGTCCAGCCAGCTGTCTATCACAAGCATGTATGGTCCTCCACCCAAGTTCACCCTATGCTTTCACGATTCCTACTTCAGTTCTAGATGTGTGTAAGTGGGACAGTTCCGCTGAGGTAGTGCTGCTGGACACTGGTGTAACCCCTCTGTGCATTCGTGGGGTCACTGGCATCCCCTCCTGGTCCAGGAATGTACATGCTTATCATGTCCCTGAGGTCACTCTGCATAGGCCCCCGGTGGTGGTTGGGCGTCCCAGTTGGAGGCGAGTGGGACACTGTTTCTGCCTTTACCATGGACATGGTGACAGGGCTTGGCTGTTGGGAACTGCTTCCGTATGACATGGGGCTGTGGAATGGAGATGACGATACAAGTTAGACACAGCCTGAGAGTTTAAAATAAAACACTTGTTTAATGTGAGAAATTGTGCTAAGGCAGGAAATCAGACCATAAACGTGCTGGTTACTGATACCTACATTTACATGTATTAATCTCCCATATTTTTAAAAACAAGTTGTAGATTTATCCAATAAAAGGATGAACTGCTGCACTAATGATTTTTCCTTTAATGTTGCAGTTCAGTCATGCAATATCATGCCCCTGTACTTCTATCATACATATGTTTACACAAAGATGCGTTAAGAGTTTCTTTTAGTGCTTTATTAAACTTTATTAATACATTACTTGAATTGTGTTGACCGGAAATAATATTGCGAATCATATTAAATGTGTGTAAATACAGGCTGTAGGAGGAAATCATAATGCATTCTATACTATTGTAGTGTTTAAGCCTGGCTGTCTGCAGCCTATTTTAGTCTTGCAGTCTCTCGCCCTCACAGAATCGATGTGATGACTGAATGGGTCAGAATAATATGACTGAAGTCCGCACGTCCGGAGGATGGGGATTTGTGACACTGATGCCAAAACCCATTTCAAAATTATTTCAAACTTTTTACCGCATATTTTGAATGTGCCATTATCTTATTACTAACAACTTCAAAATGTTGACCAAATATTAAAAAGCCTAAAGTAGACAATCACTGTCCCAAATCAGCAGTATTTAAACTGATGAGCTGAGGCTGAAGGTCATTTAGTTTGACTCATAACTGAGTTCAGCAGTAGTTGAAGTAGTTGGGAAAACCTAAAGCACCTACTACTGGCATCTGCTGGGACCATAGACCAAAACACAACAGCTTACATCTTCTGAGTGAGTGAGTTATATACATCTTTGAAAAAGGTACAGTAATGCAAACATTCCTTATGCAACATTTACTCAGTACCGCTGTCACATCATTGGTATTCTTTTTTTTTAACGCTATATTATCGGCTTAATTTGCCAACTGAAAACATTTTAAATCATCAATTATCAAGATAGTTGGCAATTAATTTGTCGACAACAAATCAGTTAATCATTGCGATGTTGGAGGACTCATTTCTCATAGGGTTAGGGGACTGTCTGGAACTTCACAACAGACTTCAAAAATCTTAAAAAAAAAAAAAAAAATTTTATTTGGGAGCAGTTCTAATTCTTTTATGCATTATTTTCTGTCAGAGTCCTTGCAAACCTTGACTGGTGGGGGCTGGGCAGCCATTAGCCACTATCGTAGCCATCTTTCACCGATAAGTGACGTCACACAGTTGCATGTCTAGTGCAGTGCAATGACTTCCATTACAAAGGATACAGCGCTCAGAAAATGAGTATTTATCTGATGCATAATGTGGTATTGTATTTCCTTGTTTTGATGAAGCTGTAGATAGCCAATGTGAATTATATCCTGTTTTATTCATGCTAGTTTATGGCCCCTCGGCTCATCTGATTTAGCACTGTTGATACATTTATAATACCTGTTAGTGCACATAAGTGTTCAATGGTTGAGCTAAAAACACAAAGTGGCTAGTTTCAAGTATAGTTACCTGTATTGCTATTGTCGCTTTGCTAACTCGGTGGCAGACATAGCATGTCTGTAGGTTTTTTGCAAATAAAAGTATACTGGTGCTTCGTCAGTGGGAGGGGCTTCACCCAAATCACAGGAAGCATTGTGTGTCAGCATTAGTGTTACTTAACAGTGTTACAATGTCTTAGAATCCCATGTAGACTAATTAGTGCTGTTATCATGTATGGATCATGTTAAGGACATGGGTTAAATCAATGAATACTTCATCTTATACTTTTCATTCAGATGTATTTTGTCATTCTCTCTTTTTAACAAAAATCACAACCTGAAATAAACACTGGGGGGGGGGTCAAATTGCTTTTTCAGGGCCTTTACCGATACTGATTATTAGAAATCATCGAGATTGAAACCGATGTTTGGGACCGATACTCATTTGCAGGCAACCAGAGCACATTAGTTCCAGTACATGTACTCAAGTGTCACTGTAGAGACACCTGCCAGCGGATAACATCCCACTCAACTCAAGTTGTGTATGCGTGAAATTTTCAAACCACAAACCATCTAAAAAAAAAGTCAATCAGATCTAGTTTCTTAACTGCAACAGAAATCACATCAGATTCTTATTTTATGTGCCGCTTTCTCCAGATGGTATTTTTTGCCAAATTACCTCAAACTCACAATCCATGAGTTTGCTGAGTATCACTTGGCAAGTGGACTGACCACGCTTGTTCTCTAAATTGTTAACACCGCAGTTTTCTAGATATTAGAATACATTTCAATGTCATCTGTCCTCACACCAGAGCATTTATCAAAGTATTCAGTCTTTGTAGCTTGGGGACATGGGACCTATGGCAGGAGGCAAAGACCCAGAAGTTTAACAGGGGACAATGGTTTAGCAGGAATGTGGGTAGAGGACCACACACAGACCGGTCCTGCCTACAATCAAGTCATACTGATCAACATTCCAGTCAGGACCCAGCCCAGAGCAGAGTGTCACAAGCATAACAAGTGGAGAACAGACTGACACCTGTTGTTTAGAGTCCCTCACTGACTTCATGGGGCTGGATGTGCTCCATCTTACATTTCTACCCGATTAAACTCTTATTTTAAGTGTTCTCTTACGAGTTAGTTTTACAGGTGCACTTGGTAGAACATTTCAGTAGTTTATGAGTTGTATTATAGGTCCATCAAGTCATAAAACCTGTAAAAGACTGAAAATATTTCTGTCAATGTGCATTAAAAAAAAAAAAACATGGCCTTGATGTGAGCACAATATAGACATGGAAATGATAATATGAAAACACATCATTCAAGCACCTGGATCTGAATTAACTGATTCTGGGAGTTTTATGTGATTCGTGCATTTAACGCCAACCCTGTCCAATTATTTAAAGATTATTGTTATTATTATTTTTGGGTAAATGCACCACAACAGAAAGCTCACATTAGAAACTGTTGACCTTTTGTTCAGTAACTCGAGAATGGATACATTACACTTAAACTTAGAGACTTTTTTTTTTTTTTTTTTTTTTTTTTAAAGTAGTAGCAGATCCTGTCTGATGAAGGTGGACGTGGGAATCTAGCTCAAGAGTATGTTGGAGACCTTGATGGCTTTTCTCTGGAAAGGGGGGCTCATTTTATTGCACCGATATTGTTCATACTATGATTTTATCAATTAGGCCTACATCTTTGAGACACAACAGTTGAAGGGGCCGGCCTACGAAACAGCTGAATTTCAATATATGAAAATATACTGTTGAATAAAAAAGTTAAACTTTGTGAATGTGATCCTTTCTTATAAACCTAACAGTAAACTAGGACGCCATTGCAGGGTGCACTTTGTTCCCACTGCCCAGTTCTACTGAGGCGCGATTGTTGCTTACAGGACCCGACTAAAACCACCTATCATTTCACCTTGAGGAGGGGTGCTACCTGATTATACGTCACAGACTCAGCTCACCTGTACGAGTTGGCTCCGTTCATGTACGTCTGCGCTGCCGTCATTGCAGGTGGGTACTGGAGGGCCGACAGGTCATACCGGTGTAGCTGCTGCGTGTAGCCGAGCGCCTCGCCCTGCATGCCGGCGTACCCCCCGGTGGGGCCCCAACCGTAGCTTTCCATCCTCGGACTGCCACCTTGCCCCTGCGCCGCCGCCAGCAGGTTCCCTGCGGACAGCGGGTACTTGCCCACCTGAGTGTCCTTCTTAAGCAGGGGCTTGGTCTTGCGGCGTGGCTTGTACTTGTAGTCGGGGTACTCCTTCATGTGGACTGCCCGGAGCCGCTTGGCCTCGTCGATGAAAGGTCGCTTCTCGGCGTCGGTCAGGAGTTTCCACTCGGCTCCCAGCCGCTTGCTGATCTCAGAGTTGTGCATTTTGGGATTCTCTTGGGCCATCTTGCGCCTCTGGCCCCTGGACCAGACCATGAACGCGTTCATGGGCCGCTTGACTTTATCCATGGGGTCGCCTCCGGGTGGACACGCCGTCTTGGAGCTCGGGTGAGAGTTCCCGTTGCTGCCCATGTTCCCGGTCATGTTGCCGGTGACCGGTGACATCCCCTGAGAGGTCTGGTGGGAAGTGGGCTGGCCCGTCGGCTTCAGCTCGTGTTCCATCATGCTGTACATGTTGGACAGAAGTTTGGAGGAGTTTTGCCTACAAGAATCGGTTTGACACGCTGGAAGCACACGGGAAGCCGTTCGTCGCCGTCCACCTGACGACTTGGAGCCAGGGTCTGACTGGGAGCGCCGGGTGATCCAAATTAAAGGCTGATTACTCAGAACACACACCGGCGACAAAACAGGGCGCAAAGGACGACCGGTTTTTTTCTTTTCCTAAATTATATTTCTCGCAATCATTACCGTGGTAGTAGTATACACTGAAGATAGACCTAGTCCATTTAAAAACTCAGCAGCTGTGGAATAGTTTCTCGGCGGAAAAAAAACACCAAACACTTGTTATCAGAGTTCCAGCTCACACACTGAACTCATCTGCCTGTTAAAAGCCTAAAGTTCCTCTTCGCTCGTGCAAGTCGGTCGGCTTGCGGACCAATGGGGGGAGAGCGAAGAATCCAGTGCGCGTGCATTTGCAACTGAAAAGGCTTCGACGGTGCACGAGACACTTGTTGGTGGAGGGGGAGGGAGTGGGAGTGGGAGGAGGGGGAGGCAGCCCACGGAGAAAAAGTATCTTAAACAATTATCATCGACTCTACTGATCACATGGTTCTAATCTGAACAAGTGATTTTAATCAAAGTTATCTATGATAGGAGTAACCCCCCCCCAACATCCACAAACAGACACACGCGCGCACACACACACACACGCACACACACACACACACACACACACACACAGCGACACTCC
>OMLP01013994.1:7069-23051 GCA_900302685.1 Spondyliosoma cantharus
CTCTAACTTCTCACCACTCCCATTCCAAAAACTCTGCCCTTCCTGGAGCGTAACCATCCAGACCTTTTGCCCACCCAGCGCTGTGGTTCCTTCAGACCTCTCCACCCTGAACAGAAAGATCCCCTGAGTGTGTCTGGGTGCCTGTTGGCTCTCTGAAGTTCAATGAACAGCGCAAATTGCCTGAGGAGTGGAAAATTCCTTTGTCAACGGGGCGCTCTTATCAGCAAAAGCCAGATGGAGCTTCACCGTGGCTGCATTATCTATGTGAAATTGCTTTTTCTCCCAGGAAACCCAAGGATTTGCCCCCACCTCCCTGTCCCAATAGAAGGAAATGGCCACTGGCGAGATGAAAATAGGCCCAGATCAGTCCTATTTTAGTGATGCCTATCTGTTTTCACCATCTATGTACTTTGTTGGAGGTTTTAGTTTGTTTCTTCGCTGTTTTGGTGTTGGCAAATTAAAATTCAGTAGTGAAATGTGTTTGGATATGCATGGAAAATTCACATCGGGGATTATGCATGAACTGTGGTTGGAACAGCTTTTATGCTAATGGTCCAGCTTGTGCAAAATCAGTCTTGGAAAGCTGTCATTTACTTGATACGGAACTGCTGCTGCAAAACAGGCGCATTAAATGGCAAATGGCTTGACTAGGCAGCATCTTTCATCTTCCTAATCAAACTGGTTAAAGAGGCAGGCGTAACCAAAAGCTGAATATGATGACACTCAGCCATTTCTACCAATACCACCACGCTGCTCTCTAACACGTGAACATGATCTGCTTTAATGGCTGGTTTAAAGGAATACTGCGGCCAAAATGTATCAATTTTGTATCAGTGGCCTGTCCCATGTAACCTGCAAATACATGAGCGTTTTCTACTTGCTTCTCAAGAGAGAATTGGGAGCAGCAATTGCGCAATGAAGGGGATCCATTATGAAGATAAAGATTAAAAAGGTTATTTTACAACATCTGGGTTGAAGAATGAAAAAGAGTTTAAATACCTTTATGCTATATACGAAAAAAACAAACAAATAAACCGTTTCACATATTTAAGTGTGGAGAATGAGTCACAGTCTGAGAAGAGAAGCTGCTCAGTAGTCCGGTGGTACGGCAGCAGATACTTCTCTGGCTGGGGTGGGTGTTGTTTTTTAGTATCCTCTGACCTCTGGGCAGATATCTCACTATAACGATATTACTGATGCTCGGTAGATGGGTGCCAATGATGTTCTGGGTTGCCATATAACAACAAAAATAATTAAACATCTATTAAAAATGATGACCAATATCAAAGTATTTGTTGTTTGTTATTCAAGGCCCGGTAGTTAGGATTGTATTAATACTGATATAAATACTGATACTACTTGTCCACACCAATATTTACAAGACATCACTATTTTTTTTGCAGAAATATTGCTCTATTCCGTCAACATTCTCCAAAAACCTTTGACTTCATTCTTCTGCATATGGTAAAATAGATTAGTGGTGTTTGAGTTTGTTGAGCCACATAATTTACAGAGTACAATTTTCAGACTTCATACCCAAACCAAGCAATGCAACAGAAGTACAGAAGCTTTGAGGGACAAGCTCCTCATCTTGCGTTGCTGGTTGGATAATTTTCCTGTTCGGAATAACCGTGTTCTTTCATGTTCACCCTCCTTCATTTTTGTGTTGCCTTCATGCAGATTTCCTCCCTGAATGTGTGCTGTTTGAATGAACGCCATGAGTCATCCATCTTGATGAAAAATGTTGTGAAGAGTGTGATTTGCAACACAACAACACAATTGTTGGAGCATAATTCCAAACGATAGATGTTTTTTTTAATCATCACACAGTATCATCATATCGCAAAGCTTTTGCACAACTGTTTTGCACACTTGGGGCCCACTGGTTAATTTAATTGAATAACCGCTTCTAGCTCATTCTTTGGCCAGTGTACATTGGCTAGTTATTCACTTTTTGAAGACACCTAATGCTAAATGATTTTAGCCGATGAAAAGTAATAGTAAGACTCAGCGGGGCTACAAATGAAATTGCCTTGCCTCTGTGAAAGCAAAGTATGAAAGTCTTGTTTTTTTTAAGAACTCTTGTTGAAATATTTTCATATGCCTACTTTCTACCAACTAATAGTCATCACTCTGTCTCCTCAGGACCAACCTGGAGTTGGAACTTGTGCACCGGGGAGGAAATTTGTGCTCTGGAGGGGCCAGTGCTGCTGCCAAACGCTCATGTCTCAGTGAGTACTCCTAGACCTCTTAAGCTTTTTTTCTTACAGTTCTTACAGTCTCTCCTCTAAATCTTATATATTTACTACTGTACAGTATGTTAAGTGATGAGTCATGCCTATGATCTAATATTACTATGTCTATGGTATCATTCAATAAGTCAAACAAAGTCAAAACTATGTTAAAATGCTTTTATTTGCTGATTTCTAATTGTTGAACCTTGCTTTTTCTGTGGATTTTCAGGGACCTGTAGTATTTTCACTGCTTTCTGAACACAATTGTGCTTGTCACATGTATTTCACTTTTTAAGTCTTTTCATGTGGGCTTCTGTGTAATAAAGTGTCTGACTAGAGATCAAACCCATTCTTCCGTGTTGCAGCTGAGCCATTATAAAGAGAAAAAACAAAGGGTCGATTAGCAATGGCAGGCAAGGATAGATGTTGTCCCAGGTGAGCTGTTGGGAGCAGTCAGAGTAAATGAAGCAGACAAATGGGTCAAGTGCTGTTTTAGTTGATTGTGTGATGGCTGACAAGGGCATGCATCTAGGGGTGGATGAAAACTGATTTTAGCTGAACCTCAAAGGAAACGCTGAACATCAACGACTACCAACATCGATTGTATTGATTATTACTCCTTAGCTGAAATCAGTTGTTCAGATATTTTGTAGGATATTGTGACAGAAAGTGAGTATGAAGGTGTCATAGCCGAATTTGCTGTACAAGCTACATCCAGTTTTCTGTTTGTTTAATTATTCTGTCAAAGTTCTGGCTGCTGCAGTGAAATGGCCTGTCGTCCTTGAGTGGCTGAAAAGAGATTTCACACTGGAGGTTTGCCATTTGTGAGCTACATTAACTGTGTAGCCATGCTGACGGCCAAAATTTACTCAGTTGCAGTACATTAGTGTTTCTTCTTCTCAGGGAAATGGATTTGAAGGAAAGCGGTGTGTTAACTGTGAGAGCTCATGGGGTTGCTAAACCTGTTTCCCAGTAGGCACTTCTTCAGTTCAACTGATGAGGATACGATGGACCACAGAGTGAAGCTGCCTTCAAATCCCCTGTAATGGGCTCAGTCAACTCTAGAGTCCAGCTTCCAAATAGCATGTCCTTGGTTTATTTAACTGCAAATATTTGAATTAATCTTGGGGACAATGTGGCTACGGTTGTGCTGGGAGTGTAAAGGCAAATCATGTTGACCTCATTTGTGTAGACTTGCAGTACTTGGTGAGTGCTGACAGCTGTTATTACCTCCGCTAAGGATGTTAGGTTTTCACACTTTTTTTTTTGTTGTTTGGTTGGTTTGTCAGTACAATTACACAAAAACTACTGAATGGATTTCCATTCAACTTAAATAGAGGATGAGTCTCGGCCCAAAAAAGATCCCGTAGATCCCGATAAAGATCAAGAAATGTTTTTTGCACTTTCTTTAACTTTAAAAGTTTGGGCGAGCTTAGTTTATGGCTATGCGGTTATGGGTGGTCTAATATTAAGAGTGATGCAGGGCTATTGAATTTGATAGTGGATTAGGCTTGATTGAATCAAAGGGGACTGTTGTGAGCACACATTTAAATGCACTTACAGAAATGTAATCAATAGAAAAAAAATCTACATCAGAAAGAAAAGAGAAGCACGTGTTTAAATAAAACGATTAATGATGAACGAACTCCATTTATCTACTTTGGCTTCAGGGCCATGTTGCTGTGCATTCTGTCTTGCTGTCACACACACACATACACACACACACACACAGTCATGTATAATGTTATTTCATGTATAATGTTATTGGCAACAAATGTGATTAACCTGATTGTACATTCAAAATGTCTGCTGTGAAAAGGCTTATTTTCTTGACACTGTGTGAGTAACAAAGTGTGTGTCAGCTAAACTGGAAATATCAAATGGCACTCTGTGTTTTACAGTCTATGATCACAAGAATAAGAAAATGAGAGCTGAGCATGATTACCATGAGTTTTGACAGCCACTGCAGATGACTCATGTCTGGAACCAAATAGGGCTGCAACTAATGATTATTTTTATTATTATCCGCCAATTAATTTAATGATTAACTGAGTAATCAGTTTGTCACTAAAATGTTAGAAAACTAGAAAAAATGCTCATCATAATTTCCCATAAAGACTCTTTACACACCTCCCACCAGCCAAATGTTGGTAAAATATGTATTTGCCCAGTGTCTTGCTGTTCTCTGAGTAGTGTAGGAAGCAGAATAACATGCTTTAATGTGAGAATTGTAAATGTTTTCACATGCCATGACACCAATCACTTGGAGAAAAACTCCTTGGGGGTCAAACAGCTGTGATTAGATATTGGACCTGAAGCTTGTAATCAGCCCATTGCATCCATATACATTTTGCGACTCTCATTTCTTTTCCTTCTCTGCCTTGCCTACTCTTCCTAGTTCATTCCTGGTGAGGAAAGAGAGGAAACAAGCCATAGTGAAGACAAATGGGACGCAGTGAGGGACTCATAGACACTTTGCTTATTGTGTGCTGTGTCTCTGTCAACCTGTGGAGGGCAGTGTTGCTCCAAGTATTGATAGTTCACACACGTGAAATTGCAGTGCTGATTGTTTGAAGCACTTTGCTGCATTACAGCATCATAATTCCCAGTTAAATGAAATTAAATAGGATTAGTGTTGCTCTTTGAACAAAACAGGTTTTGCTCGTACAGAAGGTTGTTGCATTAATGTAAAGATGAAACTGAATGGAACTGATTGTTTGGTGGCAAGAGTGATTTAAATATATTGCTCCTGTGCAATTTTAATATCTGGCTTTTAAAAGGAGTTCATGATTAGAATAAGTGGGTTAATTTATTTCCGGAATAAAAATATAAACAAGGACATTTCTCCTCGTCCACAATATATCACTTAACATCTAAAACAAGTGCTGCACTTTGCTGTAATGTGATAAATTTTGGTGCTTGTAACAGGTTTGATCTAGATAAAGACAATTGAGGGTGTTAAGTGTCCAGCTATTAAAAGCTAGTGTGTACACGAGAGATTGTGCATTTACAGCAGGTCTCTCTCTTCATGTTCCATTAGTTCCACAACGAACAGGTGTGACCTGACCAAAGAATTGCTCGAGGCTATCGAGCACTGCCATGTATCCATCTGGCCTGGCCTGGTTTTATCTGAGCCAAACCATTAGCCTGTAGTCCCGTTCAAGTCAGCTGCTTTCATCATTTGATCTACACCAGTTGCTGGTGGGGTGCGACAATGGACACTGAGATAAACAGAGACTTGCTGTTTTTTGTTCGTGTCAGCCCTTGTTGGAACATAACGACGTGCTTTTGTCCCTCCCCCCCTCTCTTACAGATCAGCTGTTTCATGTGCTGGCCATGCACATGCGTCTGTACAGCATAGATTCAGCCTACAACCCCTGGACTAAGCTGACTCAGGTTGCACAAAGCAGAGAGGCAGAGTGAGTGCTAACAGTAAATCTATAAATCTGTTCCTACATTCTTCAGTCTTTACTTTCTCTCACATTTTTTTCCCTTCCTCAAATAAAATCAAAGCGCCACTTTGTCCTCTCCCTCTCTAAACACTACCATTTCCTCCTGCACCCGACAGCTTTTCCTCCACACAAAGAGGAGCTAAAAACAGAAAAGTGACCGTCTGTGGTTTCCATAGATACCCATAATTGCTGCATCTGGCAAATTACCGGGCACTCCACAGAGAGCAAAACGACCCTGTCAAATTTACTGTACTGAGAGCACCACACCAGCGCCACACCAGCGCCACACTAGCATGGCATCTCTCCTCAACTGGCTCCAATAGAAACCTGTATTTAGGAAAACATTAAGGACATAGTTACTACCACACACACACTGTCATTTTCTGTCTTGAGTCACTGGTGTACGTCAAAACATGCTGTTTTATGCACAAAAAAAAAGCTACTGGCAGCACTTAACAATGCAGGATGAGCTTGAACAACCTTTCCTCCCTGTTAGTGTTGTGAGACAGCTTTTACACCTGTTACAATCAAAGAGCTTGCGGCCGTAGAGTATTCTCAGAGGAGCCATTTGGTGTTTAAAAATACTTTGGGAGGGAGCAGTGTCATTGACATCCTAAGGCAGTCAACCTCATCTAGCCTAGTTAAATAGGACGGAGAGATGTTCCAAAACATTGCTCTTGCCTAATTTCTATTGGATACACCAAAGAGGAGTATATAAAGATTTCATAGTATGTGAGTGTGGTTCATATTCAGTGGTTGAAAGCTCTGTCTTCAGAGACTTTCCTCCGGTGCACAGTGGAATTAACTGGTGAGTGCTTTGGTAATGAAAGGTATTATTCTTAAAGTGCAGTTCCTCTCATTGAAAACCCCCTCAGGCCTTTCAAGAGCGGAGTGGAAGCTCGCCGAATCGTCAACAGAACAGAAGACATTTAAATGGAGATGGCACACAATGTGAACATGTAACCGTGGCTACATTAAAGAAGTGGTTGGAAAATAAAAGGAATGAGTCTTTTCAAGCCGTGTGTTTGTTAAGCAAATTTGAAACTATATACACAGCAAGACCTTTTGCTCTCATACCTTTTTAAAATCCTTTCCAGACATGTAGCTTCACCGCCCTCATCAAGCTAATAAAGTGATTGCTTTTTGGCATTCAGACAGAGGTGACATTCACATTAGGGCTGAAACTGACTAATGTTTCTGTTGTGATCTGGTGATTGCAGGGCTCCAGGGAGCCGCTGTTGTGGTCGCACATGTACCTAAAAGTGCGACAAAATATTTTCATTGGTTGCAGTGGTGCACCTAAAATTTAGCAGGTCTGAAAATGAAAAACATTTATCTGTGCCTTTAATTCCTGTTTAAAATAATTTACGTAATGTGTCAAAAAATGTTTTTTTTGGTGCATCTAAATGAAAAAGTTAGGCACAGCACTGCAACCAGTGTAAAATGTTAGTCTGGAGCCCTGGATCGATTTCATGATAAATTAAGATCTTTTAGTATGTAAAATGGCAAAACATTGTGAAACACAGTTTCCCAGAGCCCAAAGTGATGTCCTTAAATTGCTTCTTTTGTCTTACTGACAGTCCAAACCCTAAAGAGTTTTCATTTACAATCATGAATGACAAAGATGCAAATCCTTACATTGAAGATGCTGGAACCAGCAAATGTTTGACATTTTGCTTGAAGAGTTGCTGAAATGATTGATTATAAAAACATAGTTGGCAGTTGATTTTATATCAATTGACTGTTCGATGAATCAACCGATTCTTGCAGCTCTAGATTACATAAATGTCCCATGGCTTTACTCGCATGTGGAGGGAAAGAGAGAGGCTGTGCTCACATGATATAGAGAGAGATATAAAAAAAAATACTGTGATATTAGAAAGAGCATTGATTACTCTTCTCTGGGGCTCCATCACTGCTGTTTTTTTGAAATGTAATATGCTGTTGAAGCCTTAATAACCAGCTTGCACACAGTGAATTCACTAAAACATTTTTGCATCAGTTGAATCATTTAAGTTATTAGAGAGCCAGTTCTGCTGCCTAATTTATAAAGTTCATCACGCACAAGCATTGAGTGACTGGTTGTTAAGTTGTGAATCTGCAATGGAAGAATAAAATCCATTAAACTAAAAAATGTAGAGAGGAATTGCTGGTCTGTAACTGTGGAGGGTTTTTAACTAATTCCATTATAAATAAAATAGCTTCTTGACCTGAGACTAGATATTTGTGCAATCCTTGTGATTTAATGAAACGCTCCTTTGCTTGTTTTGCAGTGGTTTTGATGAAGAGAGACCTGAGGTACCAATGCTGTTTCGAGATGTTCCATCCCTCCTGATTATCTTTGTGCTAACAATGCCACAGCCGCTGAGAAAAGGTACCGTTCTTACGTCTGCATCACGACACTACAAGAGAGTCTCTCAGTGGCTGCTCCACAAGGGCAGCCCCATTATCAGGAGTAATCAGGGCCGAGTGCTGGAAAGAAGCATTTCACATCTCTTATCTGTGCTCCTGTTGCTGTTATTTGGCCGTGAGGATCAGAGAGACTCGACCCTGGTGATGGGGGGGGGGGCTCCACCTCCTTTGTGTGCCCTTCATCTGTGGCCAGCTCCTGCATCTCCTCCATCTTAGCCCTTCACCAGAAGAGGCGAGGGGCCACCTAAAGACCTGGCCCAACACACTGCGGTCATGTTTAATGGGAAATATGTTACATAGGCAGATCATTTCATTGATTACTGAATTAGGTTGACTGTCATCAGTCCCTGATAGTTAGGACTTCTGGAACATGGAAAAGTGTAGCTTTTAATTAAAACAGTCAGATATCCTTATCATTATAATTCATGATTTCAGGGTTTGTACAAAGTCTTGAAAGTTTATGAATATGCTTGAAATTTAATATACTCCATAAGAAATTCTAACAAAACATGACGAATGGGACTTCAATACCTCTGCGAAAATACATGATCGCATGATCAGTCCTTGAGGGTTTGTTTGCACTTGACTTGTATAAAGTGATTGCCTCTTTCTTTTAGTTCTGCTTTTTAATTGTGTGACAC
The DNA here is from genome assembly GCA_900302685.1 of Spondyliosoma cantharus. NCBI lineage: Eukaryota > Metazoa > Chordata > Actinopteri > Spariformes > Sparidae > Spondyliosoma > Spondyliosoma cantharus. The sequence goes on from OMLP01013994.1 coordinate 15,809, forward strand.
TTGTCACAGTGACCAGGACAGTGGAGCTGACAGCAGCCCTTTGCTGTGAGAGAAAACAAATGGTGGTCTTTGTTGTTCTTTAAGCCAAACTTAAATATCTGTCAGCCTACATTTTCCACCTAAAATGCTCTGCTAATTATCCTGCGCACTCTTGAGTGAGGCTCTTTGTACTGAACTGAGCGATCAAATACAATGCTCTGGTGAATAGCTGCCAACCACCATTAACTGGGGTTTTTTCAGGCTGTACGATATTTAAATTCAAAATGATGTAGGCTTGCATATTAAAATCATGAATTCATTCTTTGATAATTATCAGAGTCACCTTCTTTCCCTGTGCAGAGCACTTTACCTGCGTGGTGAAGATGCTGTACAACCTGCAGTTCACCCAGGCTTTGGCTGCACTCTCATCCAAGTTCAGCCCAGAAGAAAGGCACGCCTGGAGCACAGCTGGAGCACTCAAGAAGGTAAGAGTGAAATCACGTCGGAGTAGCCTGAGACCTGGGCTGCGCTCCAATACCCATAATACCCTATTATTAGTATGCCAGAAGATTTACAATACATAGTATGTCAAACGCAGTGTTCCAAAAACACCAGGATGTCCTCCTGCATCTGATCGCATTTTGCAGTATGCAAAACCAGTATGCTTTTCTGGCTATTCCGACACACAGTCCTCTGCACTTTATACTTCTGCAGTACGTACTGACAATGAAAAGTAAAAGTTTGAGATTTGGAATGTAGCCCTAACCAATAATGAAATGCTGGTGCCAAAGTTATCTCCTTTTATTTTCTAGACAGTACAGTAGGTCCTTTATCCTGCTCTTTCTCAGAGACTTTAGTGATATTACCAGAAAAGAGGGTCATCTGAGGTTCTGAAGTCCCTGACAGTGATGAAATGTACTGCTCTTTACCTCATTTGTATTAATATGTATTCTATATTATGGGGGATTGTGCATTTTTCAGACTCGTGCTTAATCCTGGTTCCTGCCGATTTGTTGGTTTTCCTTTACTTCCATTAGTTTACTTCTAAACTAAGACACAGAAATACAACACAACAGAACGCGATTTGATGAATGGTTGGTCACCTATGCATTCATACATATGTAACACTGATGCAAATACATGCAAGTTCGTACAGTAGCGGATCAGTAATCCTTTTCGTGAAGTCACAAAAGGAATCCATTTTTCCCAATGTTGCAAGAATTTATCAACCAGTAGATTCGCTCAAAAAGTAATTCTCTCCAGACGTTGAACATGAGCTACAATCTCTATCCAGTCAGTCTCCGTCGGAGGTTCGATCTGTTCTTATTTTATTTATTTTTTATTGTTACAGCTTTCTTGCTTACTGTTAGTAAAATCTAGTAGTCAATCTATAGTCAATTAAATGTTAGGAATTGCTCATATTACATAATGTTACACTTAAAAATGATTGGTCACATCAAGATGATAAAGATTATGGCCCCGCATGTGAGCACAAAAAAACGTATAATACTGACCGATAACTGTATTTTCCACTCAGTTTCAACCTTGCTGGGAACAGTGATCGGTGTTAAGTCAACTTGTTTCCTGTGCTTGTTGAACTGGTTGTATCCCCTGATTGTTCCCTAGAACCAGCCAACAATGACAGTAAATCATTGCGTATGACTTAGTATTGAGATGAATTGAGTCCCTTCCGGTTTCATTTACGTGATCCCCACAGTTAACAGTATCGATCTTCATTATCTGGAAAAGTGTGATTGCTGGAGAGTGTTGCATTAATTGGCTATCTGTCTTCAGTCCATTAAATCTGTATTAGTGAGGAACTGGCTGGAATATCAAAAGACAAATAGCTGAAACCCTCCCCTTCAGGGTGTTTCCATCCATAATGGAGGTGTGGATTAGTATCTTCCTGCTACACTGTCATGAACAGTGGTGCTGGCTGTCACTAAGATGGATTTCAAATCCACAACGAGGACGGCATCCATATTTGGTAGAACGCCGTTTTAATTAAATCGAAGTTGTTGCAGAATATGCAGTGTGAACAAAGATCAGAGCCACAGGGAAAGAAAATCCAAGGACTTGAAATCCTCCCCTATAAATCTATGACAAAGGACAGCAGGCGAGATAAGACTGCTGTTTTAAATTCTTCTACCTTCAGCCTGATAAACGCTTGCGGCTTCTCCTCTAATAAAATACTAGCCAAACAAACCAGTTGAATTTTTATCAGAACTCGTAGTCAATAATGTCTCGATCTCTTATCAGATGTTATATTCTACAGAAGAATCATTGTCTTCTCCTTATTGTGCATACGTCCTTATATTCTACAGAGCATTTTATACTACAGAGGAGGACCAGGAAGTGAAGCAATGTGGTCTACATTATATTTTCAGTATGGTAGAGTTTAGAGTAATAGGTTGATGATGCCATGGCAATTATATTTTTGTTTTTTGGTCCTTGGTTAAAGGTAATTTGATTGTCTTATCAACTTCTTAGGCCCTGTAGGCTGTGAAACATGTTCTCTGTGAGAAACGGCAGCTTTCCATCTGTGAGCTCATAGGATTGACATAATAATAAAAAAAGTATGTTATGGACTTTTAAAGTTTCAGATCACAATTGAACACCTGTTATGGAGATGTTGGGCTTTGTGTTAGACAGCATTCTCCACCAGTTCAAGGAGAACACTGTTAAAACCCTTCCTGAAGAGTTCAAGAGACTTGTAGAATGGGGAATTTGGTGATGTAGAGTTGTTAAGAGTCTACCTTACAAAGGCTGCCAATACAGAGAAAGAGGGCGGTGAGCAGCTAATTGAAAGTTTGTCAAATGGATTGTGGAAATATGCTGATTTAAGTTTAAGTCACCGTACATCATTTGTGTAAATCTCATTCACACTTGTCGCCATCTTTCTGTGTCGATTTTGTAAAATACAAGGCTGTTCTTTTCTGGCTCTGCCACAAGGAGATCAGGTCCCCTCTTAATCCCTACAAAGCTCAGATCGGTTGGTTTTACTGACTGGGAGAAAAATGGCCTATTTAAATCACTGAAACAATGTGGGCAGTGGTTGAAAGGTCTGGAGGCAGAACCCACTGAAGCCACTGAATACTAACACACTTCGTGTTGTTTTTTTCTTTGTCATCTGTCTGTGTATGGATGGAGGTCACCATCAAATGAGGATGTTTCGTTGTTGTCTGTGGGCAACATGAAAAATATTGTGCACTCCTATGAAATATTTTTTTAATAGCCAGCTATAAACTACTTGGTTTAATCCTTACATCTTAATTTAGCTCAGACAGGGAATAAACAGACGGAAGCTTGTTTGTTGACTATCAAATAAGATTGCAGATTCAATATAAAATCTTTGTTTAATGACATCCTGCATTCTGTTTTTCCTCCACAGAATACTGCGAACGCTGAGAAATCTTTTGAAGTGCTGCTCAGTCATGTTATCAGTGATCTCTCTACAGACAAGAGTGTCTACAAGGTGAACGCTGAAGAAACTTCAATGGTGAGTCACTAGAATGACGGTTTAGCTCTTGAGAACATAACTCTTATTGTGAGTCTCTCTCCCCCCCCCTTCTGTTCTGCTCATTGTCGTTTTTGCTCAAACAATGAATTGGCCATTACCCTGAGAGACGGTGGTCTAATATCTCCATTACTCTCCAGGAGAGATATACATCACAGTATTATCAGCTGGCTGCTGGCGACTTATTGATCAAGTGTTATTGTTGTTTCCCTCTCCAGCTGATCTCCAGTGTGTGGTCCCCGCAGTCTATCGAGTTTAGCCTCCAACAGTTCTGCCTGCCCTTCCTTCGCCTCTCCTGCCTTCTGCAGCATCACCTTTACGGAGACAACCTGACAGGCTGCCTGGTATGTTTCATCATAAGTGTTGTCCTACCTGCAGAAACTACAGGTGTTTGTGAAAGTGAATAGAGTGACCCCACAGCTCTTTTCTTGATTGTGTCTTCTCAGGAGGAGGAGGAGTTCTCATCCCTGGCAGTGTGTTTGGGGCTCCTGCCGTCGGCCCCTCAGCCTTCCAACGTCGTGCACAGTGCCTCATGTCTGCAGTGGCCAGTTGGCGCCTTTGACTTGGTGACACAGTGGTGTGTTGAGGTCACAGGGCTCTCTCAGATGCAGGCTGAGCAATCACTGGTAGGCGTTTTTTTCTACATTTATCATTTAATTTTTTCTCAGGGAATAATGCATGGACCTTGATTTAAAAAAAAAATAAAAAATCAGGCATATTTAGGTGGCTGGTGTCTATGAGTGAGTATAATTTGATATGGATCCAATTAAAATCCAGATCTAATTGATTTAAACATTTTTATTTGATTTTGGATTAGACTTGATTGAATTAAGAGGGCTTGTTGCGCCTTGGTGGAGGAGTGCCCTTGTAAATAAATAAAATGTATCTCTCTTATTCATGTAAGAGCTGAATGTAAACATACAAAAACATCAGAATGACTGTTAGCTGCACACTGGAAAAACTTGGAAGAAGTACCAAGTTTTTTTGCAGCAGTGGTTTAAATTGAGAAAATTGTCAAATGATAAATTGCGTTTACAATTGGGAGGTTTTCAAATAAATGGTATAAAGACACTCTCAGGTATTAAATATTCCAACCATGAATTTTGAACTTCATATCTTGTAAACGATTCATGTAACATGAGTGCTCCTGACACTCTGAAATTAGTTTCAGCCCTGGTTGACAAGGTGTCTCCGAGGTGGTGCGACTGCAGAGCTAGCCATGTGTCTTATGCCCTTGTCATTCGCTGTGTTGCAATGACCTTCAACGTTTTACATCATTTCATGGAGAGTCTTGCATGTCAATTTAGGTTTCTTATACTTAACATGGGACATTTGTTATTGTTACATCTGAGAGCTGGAGGACATCATAAAAACAGGGAAGGTTGAGATCGGGTGGAATTATTTAATTTAGTTTTGACTGGCGATAGCATTAGAATAACTAAGCACCGTTTATTGTATATTTCAGAGTTTTAGACATTTCCTCTTTTGTGATCAGTCTTTTACTGATGATGATTTCTGTAGGGGCCTAAAGCTGATATGTTTTAAGACCATGAGTTTCTGGGAGGAGGAGAAAAAGTGTTAAAGGCTGTAGCACGATAAATGTATGGCCTGAATACTGTACAGTTTACATACCTCTGTCCTTCCTCTCCTCTGAAGACCTTGCTTGTCCAGGATCCTCTGTGGGCAGCCCCCCGCCTTCTGCAGCTACCAGACAACTACAATATCATCTTCCAGTACTATCACAGGAAGGCCTGCACTGCCTGCAAAAAGGTGCCAAAAGACCCTGCCCTCTGCCTCGTTTGCGGCGCCTTTGTCTGTCTCAAAGGCGTATGCTGCAAACAGCAGGGTACCTGTGAATGTGTTTTGGTAAGTTTCCCCGCAGTTTCTGTAGCAAAACCTGCTTTTGAACTGAATTACTCATGTTATATCAAAGTGCAAGCTGAATTTACATTGCTCTTTGGGAGTGTCAGGATTTTTAAATCTTTATTTATTTTTCATTTTGTTGCATGCAGCACTCCCAACATTGTGGCGCAGCTACAGGCATCTTTCTACTGATAAATGCCTCAGTCATCATCATTATCCGTGGACATCGTTTCTGCCTGTGGGGTTCGGTTTACCTTGATGCCCATGGAGAGGAGGACCGTGATTTACGGTATGACACGTCACATCACGTCGCAGTATTGTGCAGAGGGCTTTACACAGATAAAACATTTGAATAATACTGTTTGTGTGGGTGCTGTGTCCCACTTCTATTATACATACACAATGCATAAACGTCATAGTATACTATATATGTAGGTAGTGTATAAGAAATCAATTTACTTTGCCATTTTGTACCAGTGTAGAATGATTCATCATGTGTGCTGGCAGTTTTGAGAATTAAGTTTCACAAAGACAAAAACAAGTTTGCCAACTTTTCCTATAGTTAGCATCTCCTTGAGTGTCTTTGTGAGGAGCATTGTGCGTACATCAACAGAACACTCAGGACTAGGGATATCGTGATTTTGATTCTAAATCAAAAAAATCAGTTGCAATGAGCAACTTGAAAGTTTGATCATCAAACTCAAAAGCAGGAGTGGCGACTCTTCCTGTATTTTTATTGTCTTCACGAGCACCTGATTGTGCGTGTCAGCAGAAAATAACACATCAAAGATGACACAGCTAGCTTACCATACCCTGCAGCTGCACTCCAGACACTTATCTTGTGCGCACGATCAACATCGTCATTATCATAACAATCAGTATTGGCGGTGACACCAGCAGCGTCGCAGAGATTTTTTATTTTTCCTTTATTGATTTGTTTGGGAAGAGGGTTTACTTTGAACAGATTTGAGAAAACCAAACTTTCGAATTTCTATCGTTTCTTGTTTATTGTTGAGTCCCTGCAGGGTAATATTTCTTGCTAAACTCTCAAATCTTTATTTTTGGTGAATATTATTTGAACTTGGCTAACCCTAATCTGCAAAAATCCACCAGGATAAAGTCAAGCTGTTAATTACAAAATGTAAATGTTAAATGTCTGGGCATAAAACAATGATCATTTGATCATGACATAGAAAATCGCATCAAATAGTGACCTTAGAATCAAGAGTCAAATTGAATTGCAGATTTGGAGAATCATGACACCCGTACTAGGAACATAAAATAACTCATCATTACATCTTCAGAACATAATATTTTAGAATCCACAGAGAAGTAGTAACACACAACTTGGTCAAAACCTTCTTAGAATCAGGATCTAGTATAAAATTGGGACACAGCTCTATTTTTTTATTCTTGTTGCTGCAGAGAAAACAAACTCACTCTGTTTTTTTCCCCTCTGGCCTTTCTGCAGCCGCGGCAAACCTCTCTTCTTATGTGAAGAGAGGTATCGAGTGTTGGAGCAACAGTGGGTTTCACACACCTTTGATCACATCAATAAGCGTTGGGGGCCTCACTATAATGGACTCTAAGATCTTCCAAAGTCCACTGAAAAACAGCAACCCGTGACGGAGAAGATTCCCCCCCCCTTGGCTCTTGTGTCTGCCTCGATCAAAATATTTGGGAACTCTCAAACTTGATAAATACAAACATCTAACGAGGGTTTTGCTGCCACAGCCTTGGTTTATGTGAAGTTTGGTGTACAATCATGCCTAAAGATTAACACGTGTGTGTGTTTAAGTGGTTTATTGTGTGGTTTTCAACAGGGAATAATTTGAGAAGATCCAAGTTAAAAAAAAAAAAAAAAAAAAAAAAAAAAAAAAAACT
>OMLP01013995.1:2652-19179 GCA_900302685.1 Spondyliosoma cantharus
GAATGTAAATTCTTTTTTTTTTTTTTTTTTATATTTTGCATCCCTACCTCTGCATTCATTGGTAGTCTTATCAAAGTAAGTGTCAGAGGGACACTCAGGCCGACACTCTCCGTTGTAACGGACAGCTTTGTGGTTGCGGCACACATGACAGTCGTCAAAGTCTGGGCCGTCACACGAGGCACAATCGGCATGGCAGCGCACACACTCCCGTTGCTGCTCGCTGGCAAAGTAGCCGCCGGGACAATCGTCCAAACACTCATCCTCGTGAAGGAAGTAATACTGGTCACACTCTGGGAGATGCAAGAAAGGAACAGCTGTTTACAGAGCTCAAAGAAAACCCTGAAATCTTGGCCAGAGAATACATTATTAATAAACAGTATACGTTTAATGGCAAATGTTAAACAGACTTAGCATTTGTGTTCCAGTTTTGTTTAATTTTTTGCACTAAATGCCAATTTCTTTCCTCGTGCACCCCAATCACATGACTAGTTGTGGTTTTCCAAAATGAAAGCATGGATTTATACACTGCATATAACAAATCTTAAGTCTTTGTGGTGCACGTTTGACCCTCATTCAGCCGTTACTTTCATCCTAAACAACTGCTAACGTAGTCAAAGGAAACCTGAACATTTCCTTAAGAAGGTACTGAAACCACTCTGACCCCGACAAATGTTGGTGTTACCTTCCCCCAACTCATCTTCTCTCTGATGTCTCATGTGTTCCTCTCTTGTCATCTGATTTTCCCCCGGCCTTTATTTCCTTTACCCTTCCAACTTTTATATTCAGGCATCATCTCTGAACCATTTGCAGTCCAGTGAGCAGACGAGGAGCTTTTCTGCATTTCCTGTCTTTCTCCTGTCTTCACCACTTCTTCCTCCTCGTCTTTACTGCTCCTTCAACAGTTACCGTTCACAACAAGACCTGTCCGTCTTTAATCGTCCTCTCCACATCTCCAAATTTCTCAACTTCTCACTCCTCCACCCAGCATACTTACCCTTACACAAGCCTCCTTGATTGCAATCTTTACAGTGAGCTGGACAGTGAAGACATTCTGTCTCTGTGGCGTAGTAGCCCTGCAGACAGTGAGACCGGCAGGAGTGGTCCAGCAGCAGATAGTCTGTCTCACAGCTCAGACAATAAGAGGAATTTCCCTTGCAGGATGTGCACTCCGGGACACATGACTGGCATGCACCACCTTTAGGAAACCCTCTAGGACAGAGGCAGCGAGAGAGAAGAATGAATTATCGCTGGCATGTTATGATGATGCATGTTCATGTGTAAGTCAATAAATGAGAAAACAGGAAAGTCACCTCTGACAATCCACCACACACTCTCCGTTGTGCAGGTAAAGCCCGTTTCGACAGCGCTGGCACTTCTGGGCATCCAGACACGTGACGCATCCCTTGGAGCATTCGTCACACTGATTGGACGTCTTGTTGGCAAAGGTACGAGGTGGACAGCGAGGCATGCAGGTCTGTTGGGCGGTCAAAAAACGACCTGAAGACGGACAGGAAAGTCAATGAAAGGAAAAAGAATGAAGGACACAAAGGCTGTCGGTGGTCCACAACTTATTTGAATTTTAAGTCTCACACTGCCTGCCAGAAAAAAAACATCTAATTTGCAGCACATGTTTACCTGAGATGCAGCTGGTGCAGTCCTCCTTTCCTGCGTCGGAGCACGTCTTACAAGACGAATGACACAGCTCGCAATCGCCCTGGCCTGATGGTAAACAGAGGAAATCAGTGTAGACATGAATGATGCAGAGCAGAGGAAGAAATGAGAGGTCACGACCCGAATAAAATCTCATACCAGCTGAAGGAATCCAAGATGGGATGAAAATAGACTAAAAGAAGTGTAATTGAGTACCAAATCAAGTTGATTCAATTCCTTAGTTTTCTTGATGCAAAGGATATTGTATTAATTGAAATTCACCATAAAGAAGAGATGTCTAATATTGACAGCCTTTAGTACTGAGGTCAAATTAACATTTGCCGTACTGTTTCTGAAGTGTTTCTCAGAGCAGACAGCGAGCTGCCTGCCCTCTAAACACTCCCCGTTCTTCAGCGTGAATCCGTCCTCACAGGAGTCACAGTCGTCAAACCGCGGCCCTCCGCAGGTGCGACAGGCGCGGTGACAAGGCTCACAGTCCTGGTTCTCCTTATCCACAAAGAATCCTTCCTTACAGTGGTCCACACACTCTCCGTCTGGACACACAAATACATTTCATTACATCCTCTGTGTATCTTTAATGGTATTATTCTGTCAATGGAAACTTTTTCATCACGTCTGACACTTTTTTTCAACAGATGTGTGCAATGCATACAGTTCTTTAAAGAAGATCATCTGGGATATCTACCAAATGACACTATTCTATATCAAAATGCAGATCACAGTTTCTCTGGAAAGATTCTAAAAAAAAAAACAGTGACACTGAAACTATTATTCCTGGTGTCAGCTCCTAGGGGAGCAGCGCCAAACCGTGTCTTATTCTCGTCACAGACGTTTATCAGCTGATATTCACGTCATGCCAAAAAAATCATAAATGATTCAGTTGTTACCAAAGACGTAGAATCCCTCTTCACAAAAGTGGCACTGGGACGGGTCACAGATCACACAGTTCTTGTCTTCACATGGAGCACACACCATGGTGTCGTCCTTACTGTAGGTCCGATCTGGACAGGACTGATGACAGTCTGAACCTAACCTGACAGACAGATCCACAGAATCAGTGCGAGGATGTGTGAATATGAGGGTGTCACGCCATAAACCTCTAAATCTAAGAAACTTACTGGTAGTAAGCGTCTTCACATTTGAGGCAAACGGTTTCCTGCGTCTGATCTCCTGAATCCTCTGTGGGAGAGGAAGAGCAGAAATAACAACGAATCATTAACAACAGATCAGGCATATTGTTAAATGGGGAACTCGGCGAACCGTGTGCAATCGCAAAGCAACGCAAGAAAAGACGTTTAGCCTTAATTTAAGCGGTTGAAGCTTCTGGCCTAGCAGTGCTGTCTTCATGGCTTTGTCTGTTAGTTTGTTGTTTCTCTTAGTTTAGGGAGGGAAGTTCTGAGTCCGACTGGCACTGCGTGGCCGACCCAGACATGCTCTCGGTCATGGTGTCCTCTTTATTTTGTTACAGGTCAAACAAGATGGAGCCAACTGTGTGTTTTGCTTTATATGCTGAACGATCTCGAGGCAGAGCCATGGTGGTAGGTGTAAGTGGTTGGCCAGTCAAGCAATTAAAAAGTGGTAAAATCCCATCCAGTCTTTTGTGCACACAAAGGCAGCACTGGGATTTGCGAGAGCAACAATCTCCTTTAACGCCAGCAGGGGGCACTCTGACAACACACAACACCTGTGCTCAGTTCGCTGTGGATTGGCCCTCTGAGATCAATCACCAGCTGAGTGTGATCAACGTAGAACCAGCGAGCAAATCTAACTCTTCAAAACAAAATGAAAAAGCCAAAGAGTCTCTGAAGGCATTTAGTTCATGTCTGTTAGTTCCTCGAATCTCCAGGACGTCAGATGCTGCTGCTGCTGCTCTGCTGCGTTGTGTCGCAGGTGTCGTGAGGGTGCTTCTGTTCGTCTCGCACGGCAGGTGTACTTTTGCTGAGCAACACAACAACAAGCTCAATGTGAGTGACAGGTTGTGTTTTGTTATTGGAGACAGGGGGGACCTATGCAGGAGATATTAATAAGTAATTCAGGTGTGTGTGTGTATGTGTGTGTGTGAGTGTTTTTGTATACGTACACCAACTGAGAAAGTTCATTTTGCTTCCAAACTAATTAATTCCTGCTGTCAATCAAAACCATCCAACTGGTAACTGAGGAAGAGCCTCGCTGTCATCCCTTAGTCCAGTGATGTCAAGGTATCTCCCAGGACAGAGGGAGCGAGAAGCGGGACAAGAGTGTGAGAAAGAAAGGATCAGACAGGAAGCAGAAAGATAGAGAGAGAGAGGGAGAGTTACTGGCGGGGGGGGGGGGGGGAAGGAGAAAGAGATGGAAATAACTACTTAAAAAAAGCACCTTCTGCAGACTTTCCCTTGGGACATTCATCCTCTCCAGAAAAGTGTCGAACGACCCCCACACCCCATTCCTCTATTGCTTCCAGCACCCACAACTTAACACTGCGCTGGTTTGCACTTCAATGCGGTTCGACAAGCCACTACCTGTGAAAGTAATTACTCATACAGAGAGAGACTGGGAGAAAGGAAAGGTGGGAGGGACAGAGGAGCCGGAAATCATGCCTTCGGGCTGTGTCTATGTGAGGAGAGAAAATAGCGCCCGCATAAATATTAACCGTGCAAGCCAGGGGATGGGGGATTTCGACAGAATTTAAACTGGCATACACATCCTGAAGCATGCACCTGTGGAATGTGCAAGCTCTCGTGCGCACATATCAAAGTTGACATATCGCAAAAGCTTTTACAGACATATGGAAAACATGCGTATGGACACAATCACAAAAGTGAAGAGTGCGGATGAATGAACTCAGCTTTCCTATCAGCTCGAATCATCACTTCAAGTGGGAGAAGCTGTTTATCAAGACACGCTTTAGGAGAGGATTTGCCGAGAGAGAACCGACGTGAGAATATCGTAAAGCAAGAGCGCTCGTGAGAAAGTCAGCTTCTTTTTTTTTTTTTTCCAAACGCGGTGAAGGTTGCTGCGCGGCTTTACTACAGCTTAACGCTGGAGGTGAGATGAGTTTCGGCGTGCTAACAGCGTCTGAGCAGCAGGAGAGGCGGAACGGCGCGCTCGCTGTGTAAATCGCGAAACAACGACGATTAAAAAAAAGGTGTTCAGCAACCTCATCAGCGAAATGGAAACCCCTGTTGCGAAAGAAGAAAAGGCACAGATCGCACGGGGAGGAGGGCTGCTGATGTTCAGAGGGAAAGTTAAAGCGGCGCAGACCGATTAGAGATGCGTCAGGGACAGGAGGAGGCCACTTGCCAAGGAGGGACGAAATAATGAAGATTTTTTCATCCAAGGTGAAATACATCTTCTGGTGATTTAGCCTAAAGAGAGCTCTTATCATTGAGCTACACAGGACATGCGCATCACTGCCATTTTCCTTAACACAAAGCCAAGACATGACTAATCCAATTACAAAATAATTTCCAGCCCTTATTCCTCGATTAAGGAGGAGTGTAGTGCGCTGAGAGGATTAATGGGTACAAAATTGATGATGGGAGTTAAAAAGAGGCGCTGGAGTAATGTGATGGAGGGAGATAGGACTGAGTTAAGGGCTGCTGCATCTTATCACACACTGTCAGGCTGCTGAGCTCATTGATAGATCTCACATAGCAGCAAAACTCTCACACACACACACAGCTCATTTACAAACTTTAATCTTTAGTGTGAAATTCAAGCAAAATTAGCGCGAACACCTGCACCTGTAGATTACAGAACTATTCATCAGAACATAAACTGTGAATGCTGCACTGTAATGTTATGTTTTATGGTATGCGCTATCAGCAATGTCGCGCTGCATATAATGTAAGATATCATTTTTTTTTTCACCTATTTTTAAAAAACGTTTTCCTCTTTTTTCGTTTCTTGATGATTGTTGCCTACTTGCCTCTGCAAATACAGTGATTAAACTGCCTTGAATTGCGATATCATTTTATTTTATGTCTTTTTGGAACCAGTCACCAGCCTACGAAACATAATCATACCATTTTTTTGGGGGGCGAACGCTTCCTTTTAACACATAATAACCGTAATACCTTACCCCAAAGAGTGTGAGGCGACCAAAGCTACCTCACTGACACAAGCATGGAATATACGCACACACATCAGATGCCAGCCTCAGACACCACACACACTCTGGTTCATCCTCACTTCAGTGGGCAGCATCGCGTCACAGGGCCAATCATCGGCCATCTCTAATCTTACTCACTGACTTGTTTAGCTTGCAGAATTGTGATTACTAAGAGCGGGCGGGTGGCGGCGAGGTTGTGGTGGGGGTGAGAGCGAAGGGAGATATTCCACCCAGAATGCATAATGACATAATAACAGCCCGTCCCTCCGCCTCAGACTAGTTGAGCACAATAACAACTTTCTACGGCGTGTTGGTAGCCATCCCCGGGTAAAGGAAGTGCTCGTGTTTTCATGTGGCTTGCCCTGACAGGGTGAGGTGGAAGGTTTATGGAGGACTCATACCGCCTGGTTCACTCTTTACGCCTTTAGAAAAAAAAAACGACAACAAATCTCGTTCAAAACGCTGGTTTGGTTTTTTGATATTTACAAACTGTGGAGGGAATCAGCAGTAAAAGGACAAATTGTTACTGCCAGGGTTAAAAAAAATTATAATTTTCTAACCATTTGTGGGATAGATAATATCCGCCTCTGACATAAATTAGATTTCAGGAAGTTTTTTCACGCGGACTAATGTTTGAAAATAATCAACATCAGTCATGCAGAAAGTGAAAAACATCGGATATTCTGCACCTACATGAGTCCAAATACACATTTGGCATCCTCTAATGGGGGAAAGTGCCTGACAATTAAGGAGCACTGCAGTTAATTGCAGTTGAGTAAATGAATGAGGCTTATTGGAAATAAAACAAAATGTTTGTCAGTTGTCTCACTTTAAGTTGATTTAGTGATGCAAATGCATTAGTGGAAAGCCTACAACGTGCACGAACGACCAGTGGCGCCAACAGTGAACTGACCTTTGTTAGGTGTCGTGGTTTTTCTCACGAGCATTCCCAACAATTTACTGTAGAGTATTATAGCTGCTGCTGAAGCTGGTGCACTCGGTTTTATTCCCACAATTTAATCAAGCAGACGGTGAGCGAGGTGGGAGGAGAGAAATGAAGTGCGAAGTAAAAGATGCAGTCTACTCACTGCGTTTACACTGCTCGCAGCCCTCGTCACAGGGGAGACAGTTGTCATTCTCTGCATCTGCAACCTCGCCTGAGAAGATGGAGGAAAAAAAATAAAGACTCAAACAAAGCAGCTTTAAAATTCAAACTGATGCAATTCAAAGTGCGTGACGACTACACGAGGTTCACCAGCAGAGAAAAGTAAGTTACAAAGCCAATTTCAAGCCTGAACATCTTTTGTTTGTCATGATTTAAGTTGCTTTTGACCACCAAATTCTCGTCAGTCATCCTCGAGTTCAAGTGGACGTTTGTGCCAAATTTCACATTCATGAGAACTGGACAGATGGATTCACGTTAAAAAAAAAACTGCCAAATTACGCTTGTCAGACAGACACAACTGATGAATCCCACCACCGTCCGTCCTCAGCAGACTCGAGTTTTGCCTGCTCCAAAGTTCAAGCCGTCTGCGGAGCCTGTTGAGACCTGCCCGTGTCATATGATAAGAATTTGGTCTCATCCTCCCACTCATGCTCTCTTTATATCCTCACGTACAGACTCTCGACATTAGTCTTCACCTCTGTCTCACGTTCAGTGTAGTGGAGTTGTAGCCGCCCACCTCAACCTGTTCTTCTTATCTCAAATTTAAAAAAAAAACAAAAAAAAAAAACATCTCGCTCAAAATATTTCAGCTGCTTCTCGATCCTGCTGTCTTGGCTTGGCATTCACACTTGAGCTCTCACGATAGAGATGAAAGTGTTGATCTCTCTGAGGATTAAGGTGAATTCAGCAAATGTTGAACAGACTGAGGAGAAGAAAGTCGATGCAAGAAACAGGCCAGCGTCGGTCAGACATCGATGAGGAACGACTGACTCGATTTGTCTTGTGGGGCATCTGCACTTGTTTCTTATCTGAAATATTTCCTCGGTTTCATTCAGCGTTTGCTGTGTTGGTAATATTTTCTTTTGGCATATCGTGTATATGAATTTGAATACGGGCTTTAAAATGAGGTCACTGTGCTACATGTGCGCTCCCTGAGGTGGCGGCGGCCTGCGACACTGGCAGCTGTTTCAAAAATCCTTCACTCCCTCTTCGTTTATTCAACAACGGTGAAACGAAGAGACATTTCTTTGTTCGCACTCGTGCAACGCCACGCTGAAGCAGTCCTGCTTCTTTAATAGTGACCTCAGTAAATGAGCAACGTGTTCAAGTGTCACGAGGCTCCAACCAGCATCTCTCACCTGCGCTGCACTCCGCGCGCCGGCCTTTTCTGAGCTTGTGTCTCGGGCCGTAGTGGAGGCACTGATCTGCCGTGCAGGTGATGCAGTCCGCAGGGCAGGGTTCACACCGTCTCCTCGCAGAGTGGAAGAACCCCTCCGGACAGGACTCCCGACACTGACTCTGAAAGAGGTACCTGGCAACCCCAAACTTATCTGTGGAGCAAGAGGAGAAAAGGAGATTTGCTCGTGAATTGGGACAAGAACTGTGATAAGTGAGATGAAATGATAAGGTATGCAGACACACTAGGGCAGGGACTCATACAGAAAAGGCCGTGTGTGCGTGTGCGTGCGCGTGTGCGTGTCCTTTCTGCAGTTCTTTCTCTCTTTTCACTCTGTAGAGACAGCAGCGGCGCAAAACTCCACATTACAATCAAAGGTTAGTGTCAAGAATCGTCTGCTCGGTATGCGCTAGCATGCCATTCTGAATGTGTGTGTGCGCGTGTGTGTGCGCGCGCGTGTGTGTGACTGGCCAAGAGAAGAGAGGTTGTTTTGAGAGAGGGAAGACATGGGGAGAGACAGATGGAGGGTCTCTTCGTGTTATTATTGTTATGTCTCATTGAGCTTCAGACAGACCTGCAATTAAATGGAACCACATTTGCAAACACAGTCTGACAAACTTGCCGGCTAATTGAGTGTGTGTGTGTGTGTGTGTGTGTGCGCGCGCGCGCTCGTGTGTGTCTTTGTGTGCACACACACGTGAGGTGAGAGAGAGAGCGTGTGTGGTGTGTGTGTGTGTGTGTGTGTGTGTGTAACAGAATCTCCCCAGTGTAAATACACTCACTCTGACAGCCATAATACTGTCTGTGACACTGTGATAAACACAGTTATTACTACCACTACCTCT
Organism: Spondyliosoma cantharus; assembly: GCA_900302685.1. Taxonomy (NCBI): domain Eukaryota; kingdom Metazoa; phylum Chordata; class Actinopteri; order Spariformes; family Sparidae; genus Spondyliosoma; species Spondyliosoma cantharus. The sequence goes on from OMLP01013995.1 coordinate 11,601, forward strand.
TCAAGATGATATTGCTTCAGCTGTGAGCCTCTAATGAACTCCGGGTTTTATCATAACGATTGTTTTCACACTGATGATTTTTTTTTCTTTATGGACTTTATGGGTTTGGCTGCACCGGATGCGAAGATCATACAATTGACCGGAAGGTGAGATCTGTAAAGGAAGCAAAGGAGCCCTGACACAGCTTGCTCTTCAACTGAGCTGAAAATCGGAGAGATGTGCGGTGACCTCTTCACGAGGATCCGATGAACAAGTGACTGATTTCCCCCTTTTAACACATCCGTCAGAGGGGCCCTGGCTGAATTACTGCTTTAATTAGATTCATTTACTTTTAGAGGATTGATCGCTGGAGTCTGGCACAAATGAGCCTTGGCTTGATCCATGCGACGTTACGAAAAAAAGCACGATTTCACTCGAATTCCAGTCACAGCGAGATAGATGGAGGTTTTAAGTCAACACCAGTGCACGTCTGCAAAAAAAAAAAAAAAAACGCCACCTGTGTCACTCTGAAGGCTGCGAGCGACAGCTTTGATTTACAATTCAATTCAATCATCGAACCAGGTGAGGAAAAAGTCACAAGAGTGGCTCTTGACCCAGGTGAGTGTACCTCTGTCACAGCTGGTGCAGTCGTCGGGTCCCTCGTCAGTACACTCCTGGCAGGTGTGGTGACAGAGATGGCACCGCCTCCCCAGCGCATAACGCCCCTTCGGACAGCGGATTTCGCAGCGTCCGTCATCGAAGAACCTGCAGGCGAGGGTGCGGTTCGCAATGATCGTGCAAAATCAGCGTCACAGAGCGAGAATACAGACAGTCCGTATGTCAGTGCTTCTTACCGGGTTTCAGAGCAGCTGGCGCAGTCGTCTCTCTCCGGACCGGTGCACTGCAGACAGGTCACATCGCACAGGTGGCACTTTTCATGACTCATGTACTCCCCTGCGGACGGAGAACAACAGTAAACAACGTGTCTTCTCCCCCCCCCCCCCCGCCGGAAAACGAATTTCAAAATGACATACTTTGCTTCCTCCAACGCCTTCCGTTTGTTTTTATTTGTTTATCAGCTTTGTTATGTCTTTGCTCACTTCTTTCTTCTTTACTTGAGTGACTTGAGTTGTCGCTGTGATGTGTCCTAGTTGCGGCAATTATCAGCAGCCAGTTGTTTTTGTTTTCACTTCGCTGAAGGTCCAGCTCATTATCCTCAAGCTTCTGACATCTCCTGCACTAGAACGGCTTCTCTGTTTGTCGTCGTCTTATCTTTGTCCTGTTTTATTTATATATATATATATATATACATATATATGTATATGTATATGTGCAAATGCTCCTCACAGGTTCGAAACAAAACATTGCACCGTTTGAAAATGTCACTCATTTAATTCTCTGTGAGTGAATTTACAGTAAATAAAAACTGGATTCAGACGGTTTTGCACGCTTGTGAGCTCGAAAACAGGGTGAGGTTTCAAAAAACAGCTTAAGACTTCTTAAACAAAGGCAGATTTTTTTTCAGATTTCAATTGATGTGAAGTTGCACAACCTCTTCTCTGCAGATGACAGAAACATGCAGTTTATCTGCTTTAAAAGGTGAACTGATATGGTGCGGTAGAAACATTATGTTCAGGGTAAAAATATATGTTTCTGTGGTGACATGGTTAACCAATGCTGGCCTTTAACCTACTCTGCCAAGCGTGTGAGGAGGTTCAGACCATCAGATCAGAAGTATTTTGAGCATCTCAGTTTCTTGATGTGCTGCATGTCTTTTGTTAGCCAAGAAGAGCCATAAACGTGCGTGCTCTTCATACAGCACTGTTGTGTGGGGTAAGTTATTGGATGTGAATACATCATTTGAAGACAGCAGAGACTAATAACAGTGTTTTTTTTCTGACCTGTCAGTGCAATTTCATTCGTTACACAGCAGGAGTAATACGTTTGTAGCGCTGCTGCCACACAGCCGAAGGCTCCTGCAAGAGTTCGAAGCATTTGGAGAATGTTTTCTTTATGTTCATGTGGATTCCTGCCACAGTTCGCGGGCATGCAGTTTGAACTGAGTTACACATGAGTGTATTTGTGTGGCGCACTCTGCCTCTCGGGGGCCACTGGAGCTTCTCAAAGAGCTTGAATAGGACAGACTGAGAAGATGGTTGGGAAATAAACGTATTGTTTCGAGTGTCAGACCGATTCCATGAGCAATACTTTTAATAACCTGCCGCTGACCAGGTAATGGCAACATCAGCAAGTGTTTGGCTCGGCTACATGACGCAGAAGGGCGCTCGCTCATTAGAGCAGAGGTGCAACAGAAACATCTAAATTATGGTGCTGCAACAGTCTGTCTAGTACCAACTTATCGTTGAGTTTTTTTTTACTAATGGGATAAAATGTCTGTTACTACAGCCTCATGGCCTCATCCTCCACTGTTGAAAATGCTGAAAATGTGCGTAGGATTTGGGAAGTCGGAAAGTTTTTGTTAAAAGACGGGTGCGGGCTGGAAATTGGTTCGTAAGCGCCAGAAATCTCAACACCTGGCGAAGCAATTGTTGAGTCACGGGCGACGATCAAAAGCATTATCTCACTCCAGGTCCATACGATCGTCGTTCCGCAATGTGCAGCACGAGGAATCATACTTACTGCCCTTGTAGCATTACATGCAAATCATCATATTTTCCAAATGATGTTTTCTTCCAGTACGTGATTGAGTGTTAGGTACACATTGGCCGCATTCAGCAAGGACACACGTACAGTAAGCTATTGTATCCAAAGTTGAGAAAGGATTTAGAGAGAAGTTCCAAAAACCCATCAACCTTCAGCTTTATACTTGGCAACGCTGAAAAGAGCCATAACAAAAGAGGCATAAACATTGTCTCCTACCCCACCTTTGTATTAGACAAAGGTGACACACACTGGCTCAGGCATAAGGATGGATCAGTGTGTGTGTGTGTGTATAAGTATGTGTGTCTGTGAGCATCCTTCAAGGCAGCGGCGAGCTTGTCTGTGCTCTCTGGCTTTCTGTGAAAAGCTCAATTGTTCCTTTCAAAACAAAAGAGCTTCTTTGTGTACAAACACAACAGGCGGTGGCTTCCCATTCAGTAGAGCTCTGCTGAAACCATTCAAACAGCCCCCGAATAAACGCCGTCACTCTCCCTGAACCACACACACACACACACACACACACACACACAAATTGTCTCCCTGTCTTTCTGTTTGTCTCCCCCTCACTCACGCACACAAACAAACGGGGAGCCAAGTTCTCAAGGGACGGAGAGCCGCACAACTCTGCTCAGCAAAAGCAGACACTTTGGACTCCCACTGCCAGGCAGGAGAAGAATGGAGCGGAGAAGAAAGAGAGCCTGTCACTCAGGGGAGTAAAACTTTTCCTCTGTTATGGACTCGGTTGACCTTGCGAGGACATTGACAGTCCACTCTGTTAGGAGCAAGAGCCTTGTTGGCTGATATCACACTGACATCCAACACACCTGGCCCTGAATCCAAATTCCTCCGGCCCTTCCACCTCCTGATACCTCCACATACTTGGTCCAAGAGAGTAGAAAAACAACTTATATTGGCTTCACCCCGCAGGTGGTCAAGAGAATATCAACAGCACTGTTTATCTCATTTTGTGCATATATTACGGCAGAGATGCGTTGCCTCCTTCCTGACCCGAGTTAGGTTATACATTATTAATCCACGCGGGGAAATCTGTCCATGTAGTCCAATAGTTGGACAATCCCTTGTTCAAGGTCAGTGTCAGGATTATTACCTAATATGCATGTCATTTGTAATGGGAAGCTCATAAAGACAAAAAAAAAAAAAAAAAGCCGACAACCTCTAAGCCACGGTGCCGAATTACATGAATTACAACAGGATAAACTAAGATTTCTAACGGCTGAACACCAGCCAATGGAACAATTGGAAGGATAATGTTAATTATGGCCAGAATCCAGCAGGGGATAGCACTCAGGTGATGACACGAGGTGCATTCAGCAGATATCTGATGGGAATTTGGTGAAGACCGAAATCAGTAATTATGTTCATGATGCTTACTTTTATTCTATTTTTTTTTTTTAAATGAATAAGCCCATAATGACTGTTTGGTTTTTATAGTCTTCCCAGAAGGATTCCCAGAAGGTCGCGCGGCATTCATTTATGAGAAGAAATGGATCTGAATCATACCGCATCATGTTGTTCTCACACACGCTCCGCCGTGCAGTTTGTGAATCAATGCAAGCACTGTTGTTCACAGTTGTCAGTGAGTCTCAACACCTGTGAATGCAAGTGAATTAAAGGACCACTGTGTGGGATGTGATGGCCTCTAGTGGTGAGAATGCAAATGGAAACCAACTGAATACCCCATCATCTCATGCATCCCTATGTGGCGGCTAAAAATGTGAAAAGGCCGTCTCTCGAGCTAGCGTTTAGTTTGTCCATTAGAGGCTACTGTCGAAACATGATGGCGCAACATGGCGAAACGGTGGACGAGGACTCCTTAATATCCCTAAATCTGACACAGTGGACTTTTAATTGTATAACCTACAAATTAAACTATGCAGACTCACTTAAACCAGTTGGTAAAAAGACGTTTTTCCCTGCTTAAATGAGGAATAAATGAATTTTGGGTAAGGGTAACCTTAACAGCAACAATGAACTCGTGATTCCACAATCAAATTAGTGCTGAAACACATTTGCCAATGTTACAACAGTTCAACAACCTGGAAAGGAACACCAAAAAAAAAAAAATACTTGTATGGGAGTGACAGGGAGTTTGGCCACAGTTACACTTGCACAATATCTTACAATAAATATCTCGTCTGTTGAAATACAACGGGTCGCAAGCTGGAATGTGTTATCTGTTCCCTCCCGAAAAGGAACTGGAGTAGTATTTGATGACATGATCTGAATTAAAGCCCTGGATTTGTTGAGATCTACTTCTACAATATTAATTTCTGTTGTATGGCAAGAAAAGAGAGAGAATAATGAAAAAGAGTGGGTCGAAAATTAGTTCAATAGTCTGGCTCATCTTAGTCTTCTCATGAATATAAAACGGTTGTGACTAAATCCACATAAGACACTGAAGTTTGCACCTTTCATGAAGAAGCTGACCCGCTTTTAGCTTTCACCTAATTGTCATTGAGTGCACATGTCTCCCTTTAAGTGCTCTGCCCGGGGCATGTGAAACTTTCATTTAATCAATCTGATCGACTGCTGAAAAACCAAAAGTTTCTGAAAGCAATGATCTGAATTACAATGATGTTTTTTTTTTTTTTTTTCCTCTCCTTTCATGAATTTTGTAGAAAGAAAGAAAGAAAAAAAACAAAAAAAACTCAATGGCGCGTGAAAAAAGCTAATGTTTTGGAAAGAAAGTGAGAAACTGATGGGACAAAATATAAAAGTATCAATGAGAGCGGAAAAGAAAACAAAAACATGAACAGATTAAACATTTTAATAAGAACACTTAAGTAAAAAAAAAAAGATTTTCAAAACTAGGACTTTGAGTAACATTAATAATGCATTGTCACAGATATGTCACAAGTACACAATAAAAACAGCTTTTATACGAGGGGTGTGTGCGCGTCTACTACCACCACACAATCTAAAGTCAATTCAAGTCATCTTAAACAATGACCAAGAATAAGTTTTTGTTAACCAAAACAGGGGAGTCATCAATCTTTATTACAAATCATCAAGAACCATAACCAGTCGACAGTACAACAATTCATCTAATACTGTAAATGCTCAAGCTGCGGGTTTGAAGACCCACACAAATAGAATAAGAATTTTAAACATTATATTTGCCGTTCTTTTATTAGAAGCCAGCACCACCAGAATAACCTTTGAGTTTCACCAGGTACGGTTTGAAGACAGTCATGAGGAGGAGAAACCAGACGTATGAAGTCTGTCAACTGTGAACGCAGTTTTGGCTCAATACGATTACAAACGCAATCCTGGTTCTGCAGCGATGCTGCCGGGTCACTTTCAGGTGTAACAATAACAATGTATATAGAGGAAAAAAAAAATAAATTGATTGCCTCGTTTCGTTTGTTTTTTCAGATTTTAATGCCAAATGTGTTTTCTATGTCTAAAACAAAATCCCTTTTCTGAAATAACTGAAAGCAAAACGTCACAGCTCTGATTTGCACCATAGCAGTCTGCCTGTCAGAGACCTTTACCTGCAAGTGAAACATGATAATGACAGAACATTTTCTATACTGATCATTGACCTTCTGTGTTGAGAGTGTAGAGCAATACTTCACGTTGATATGCATTGCCGTTACATTGGAATGACAGAGAGAAGAAACTTCTAAACCTCTATTTTATTTTAGAACAGTAACATGAAGGGATGCACCGAAACGGATAAAGTATGATTATTAAACAAAATTCCCTTTATTGGGGGGTTACATATGGCAAAATCCAAACCAACACGAAGAAGAAACGCAGTTCCCTGGAACAAATGTGACTTTATATTTCAATTATTTTATCCAGTGACGACTTTAAATTGCTCAGCCACAGTAATGGATGGAATCGATGCTCAGTTTTTGGGCTCAAGTTTAGTATCCAGAATCTGCATCGTGAAAAATGGGCATCGGTGCATCCCCAGTACCACAAATTCATTATAACTCACTGCAGCGTTTCCTTCCCTGCAGAAAGCTCCGGAAGGAATGACTATCGACTCATCTTGTAGTACCTCTGGAATGAATCAATGCCGTCTGGGCTTACATTAAGAATTAATGGCATTCTCCTAGACACTCCCCAATAAAGACAAACACACACACCTATTCAGAGGGCAGAGTTATGTTTTTAAATAAATGAAATGAGGTGATTTTGGTCTGTATCGTGCATCGTTCTTGGGATATGTTGACACCGTAGCATCTAGTGGTGGCTAATTCATATGTCAGAGTTCATGTTTATAAGAGTATGCGTGTGGTATATATATATATATATATATATCTTTGTCTTTGTACGTGTGTGTGAATTTGTCTTCCCTCCCAGCGTCAGCCCAGACAGACATTATTTTCACATTACTGAGTGAGCTTCTTTTTTTCTTTTTTTTTTCCTTTGACGTATATTTACAGGCAGAAAACCAGGGCCTTTCCTACTGTATGTTCACTTTCCATCTGTTTATCGTTAACACTGGAAAGGAAGAGGAGGAAGAGGAGCCAGAATAAAAATGCACACAGCTCACAGGCTGAGTGGCTCCTGTTTTAAGCTATGCTTCCTACACTGGCAACAAAAAAAGATTCAATTATTTTGGCATCGATGCTTTGGTCACAAAATACCGACACTTTTATTCTTTTTTTTTTCTTTTTGTTTTCACTTTTGTTTCATTTGCTCATTTGTTCTTGAAATAAGTCCCAGTCATTTTACACCCTGACCACGTGTGTGTGTCCCAGTACAGAAAAAAGGTAGGTTTGTTGTAGTCCTGCCATCGCACCTCCGATGCAGTCCCTTTAAAGAGGCACAGATTCTCTTATAAATTATGTGACTGTGAATGAGTGGGCAAGGGGGGTTTGAGAGGCAGGGGTGCCCCCTGTGCCCCCACATCCCCCCCCCGCACTCCCTTAACGCCCAGTGAGTACGTCCCATCAACCCTTTT
>OMLP01013997.1:0-13998 GCA_900302685.1 Spondyliosoma cantharus
ACATCTGTGCTGCAGCGAGTTGGTCCTCGCCTCTCACTTTTGTCCGTTTCTATATGCTGGACGTCTCTGCTCCGTGCGTTGCACAAGCGGTTTTGCTGTCCTGACTGGAACAGAGTATTTTTCCTGCGGGTTGGTGGACGCTTGATAAGCTTGTCTGGCAATACGGGAGCTACCATAACCCATAGTGAGACATCGAACGAAATATTATGAAAGAGAACTTTAGGTTATTTACATAACCCCGGTTCTCTGAGTAATATGAGTGAGATGTCTCACCAGACAACCCTTCTTGCTTGGGCGAGTGAGAAGAGGTGCTTATCTTGAATGACGTGTTGCCGTCCGCCTGCACTATTTATGGTAGACGGGACTACCTGAGGCGGACGTACACGTTCACCAGCCAATCAGGATTGGCGTAATGAGATTAATGCTTCTGAGGGCTGCAGCAAGGCGTGCATCCCATAGTGAGACATCTCACTCATATTACTCAGAGAACCGGGGTTGTAAATAACCTAAAGATATATAGTGTTCCCAATGTTTCCCATTCAGTTCCACCCAAAATCCTACAGTTAACACTGTTTACTTTTTTAAGTGGATACATTGGACTTAATTATACAGTTGTGGGTAAACCTGAAATGATTGTAGTAAAATGTGCTTGATTTAATTTGTAGCTTAGTTATCAAATCTATCCTCTGTCTTGTTTTGTGTTTTGTTAACATGTGGCAACGTGTCTTTACAGTGCCACATTTTTCTTCCTTTGTTTTTATCATATGGACAGCATGTAGGATATTAACTGTGGTGTGCCAAGGCATACCAGTTTATTTTGACTTCAGCACAAATCTGATTTTTCTATGGTTATGTAGGAGCAGCTTTAATCATTTGCTGAATGTTGCCTGTAAACACATGCCTGTCATATGCTGACAACACGAGATACAACCAGGTCAAGGTTACATGGTTAATTAATTGTCATTTTTCAAAAGAAGGTGGTTAAGAAATGAAACTATGTTTGATTCATTTGTGCTACATCTATTATTGTTAAAAAATTGAGCGTTGATGATGAATTGAGGAGTCACGGCCTGGACAATGAAGCTGTTCTGTAGTCTGGTGGTATGTCAGCGGACTGTGGGTGTTGGCTGGGGTGGGTATTGTCTTTCAGTATCTTTTAGGCTATGTGCAGACATTTCACTTTGTCAATGTCACTGATGCTCTGTAGATCGTACCAGTTCTGGGCGGTTCTAATCACCCACTGTAGAGCCTTCCTGTCCTGGGTCGTGAACTATGCCCGTTTGTTTCCAGTCATATTCCCTGTAGACAGTATGCAGTTCATATACTATTGATCACATTCTGAGGTTTCAGACATACTAAAAACATACCAACTTAGTAAACTAAACAGCATGTTGGAAAATAATTCTGGAAGCAGTCAGTGACTGAGTTTTGGGTAGACATGTCACCCTGTCTCTCTCTCTATATATAATGTCACTGTAAAGATGCACACTCAGGTACTGATATTTGTATTTACCTTTAAGAAAAACATACATGCATACTGGGGGGAAAGATCTCCCAAAATAAACTGACAGCAGTAGATGCAGCAGATTGGGTTGTTCATTTTGTCAAGGCCCTATAGCATGTGCTTTTTATCCAATTACAGTTGTTTATTGCTCACCACAGTCATTTTTGTACAACTCCATCGTATGTGTACAGTTAGTTAATTGAAAATACTTTTCTGCCATTCCCTGTCCTTCTCTCCAAATCTATCTGTCTTTGATTCAGATCCGCTCAGACCGGGATAAGAACCGGATGCTGCGTTACAGTGTGACGGGCCCTGGGGCTGACCAGCCTCCAAATGGTATCTTCATCATCAACCCAATCTCAGGCCAGCTATCTGTCACCAAGCCTCTAGACAGAGAGCACATCTCCAACTTCCATGTAAGACTTTCAACACTGTGACAGCTGAGGTCAACAGCAAAGCAAACTTGTAACAGATAACATCATGGTTTTCTTTTTACATTTATTCATACTGTGACACTACTATTTATGTAATGCTTCATGCAGCATTGGTAGGGAATTTTGAGTTAAATCTGGCTATCCATAATAACGATTATCAGGGATGTATAATAATTATGACGAATAATAACATCCAATTGACATTAGATCACCTCAAAGAAGGGAAAAGAAAAAAAAAAAATCAGTTTCATAGAAAGGTACTTAACTTTCGGTTTGTAACTTTGATTAATAATTAATAACTACAACCAAAATTACCTTAACAGCCAGTAATGGTTGAAGGATTTTTTATTCTTTGACAGGGTAGAGGTTGGCAACATTCACTATTACAATATTAAATAGACGGCATGTAGGTTCAAAAGTCTTTTACATTTCCATTTAGGGCATTTATCAGACGCTTTTGTCCAAAGTGACTTACAGTAATTCATACATTCATACACTGATGGTGGTGGCTGCCATGCAAGCTGCTGACCAGCACATCAGGAGCAATTTGGGGTTCAGTATCTTGCCCAAGGACACTTCGACAATCATACCAGGGGAATCGAACTGGCGACCTTCTGATCACAATACGCTGGCTCTACCACCTGAGCCACAGCCGCCCCTTTTATTCAACACAAAATGAAAACACACAATCTATGTACTTTATACAAGTGTGTGCAAACACACTGATAGTTTTGTGTTGCCAGATCTATTTCAACAATTTTTCCAAAAAATAAAACCTACATTTTTACACACAAACACCTTCACACATGCACGCCCAGATACACACACGCACACAGAAACACAGGCTCATTTCTTGCTGTCCATAACCAGTCCTCTGCGTTAATAGGCTGAGGAAACGAAAAGCTGCAGTCTAAGCTCCGCGGCACTGATGAGAGTCCTCCTCTGGGTACTACACTGGAATAAAGACAAGGAAGAATCCAAACCAGTTGATAGAAAAAAGGAAAAATCTGCAACACTGCAATAAAATCTCCTTGCGACACTATCAAAGGACTGCCCTAAAAGGACGGAGGGATCCATCATCGGAGGTTAATCATTGGACCCTCCATGTTTACATGGAGTTTGCCTTTGATTATCAATAAATGTGATTACGTGATTTTATTTGACCCCCACTGAGAGGACGCGAAAGAAGGAGGGGGGAAGAGAGGTAGGGAGGGATAGAGAAAAGGTGAAGAAAGTGCACACAAGAAATAAAAAAACCTTCACCGGTAGTGTGTATTCACATGTCCTGCCCACAGCACTATTTGGCTGGTGACATTATTCAGGGGTTATAGGCTAAATGTGATAATATACCATCCCAGTGCTCTTATTTGTGTTACGAGGAGCAAGGAGTGACAACTGTGGTCAAGTTGCAGGATCACACTGATCTGATATATAGCAACCCATGGACCCTTACGTAAAGTAAGTAAGTTAATCACAGTCTAATTTCCAAGTGTAGCATTATATATAGACTTAGACCCTATATATATTCCGTATAAATTTAAAGACACGCATTTGCATTAATCACATAGTGATCACGGACCACAGATATATCATCTCATTATTGAGGAAAACATTACATAATCTGCGCTATAATAAACTACATAAGAGTTTGTTGAAATTAATAGTTCTGTATGTGTATGAAAGCTGATCCAACGGGGATCAGCTTTCAGTCGTCATCAAAGATGGACGTTGCTTCACATGACACTTAGAGGAAAGGTCTCTAGTGGGAGGGACTAAGATGCAAGGAAAATATGCAAGTAAGGGGAAAGGTAAATGCAGTTCAGATGAAATAGGATGTACCCAAAGAGTTACATTTTTACTACAAATGAATATTGGTCCCAATTAGTGTTTTTCAGTCTCCTTGACTTCTATTAACCGGTATGGGTATTGATCCTGTAAAAGCTATGTCAACCCATCAGTTGAGTTGAGACTCAGCAAGTATCAAGTGCTTTCAGGGTGTAAATAGCTATGATGAAATGCATTTCAGTCTACCAAAAAAAGAGAAACTAACTACAGGCCCATTTAAATTGAAAAAACATTTTTCTCCATTCACAGCAAAACAGATATTTCACTGGATAACACTTAAAATGAAAAAAATGATGAGAAATGTCCTACACTTGCCACCCTGTCAATCCTACAGACTCTTTGTCACAATTCTGCCTGGAAAACAGTGTCTGTACCCAGCAGCGAGAGCCTCGATGTTTAATACATAAACTTCTGAGAGCAGGTTGATTTGCATTGAATCTGTCTGATGAATATTCATGTGATTGGATGTAGTTGTCAGAGATTGGAGCTGGGATTGGTTGATGTGTTTATTCATGAGTGAGGCAGTGGCTCTTTTACGGCCTCAAAGGACGCTTCATATGCTTTAAAGGAAAGGCTTAATGAGGGTCTGATTGTTATTGGATAACTTTTTTCCACCAGAGGGTCCACCAGAGGGTTCTTAGTATGCTACCATGACAAGCACTGGTGGCCTTCTGATGATAACTCTTAGCAGCTGCTACCACAAAGAAGATTTTGAATATGGCCCACTTGGATTCATTGTTCACAACCTTGCCTGGGTTGCCCAAGGAATTCCTCCGGAGGTGGTAGTTCAATACCTCATGGACAGGGGCCGCCACCAGACGTTTATAGTCCACCCTCAATACACATTACATTTGATTTAATCAGGTCTGTTTTGGCAGCCTCCTCGACCATCTGATTCAGCTCACCACCAGGTGGTCATCAGTTGACAGCCCAGCTTCTCTGTACATCCTAGTGTTTGAGACATACAGCAGAAATTCCACAAAGTGTATAATTGGTCTCTCATTAGTGTTAATGTTGATTGGTGTGTAACTGCCTTTTGTCACAGTCTCGATTGCTTGCTTATTTCCAAGCATGCGTGTCCCATTGAATAGTGGTTGGTTTGCGCAGTTGAACATGTGATCAAGGAATATAAATTGGTACTCTACATTAACATCCAAAGTGGCCTTGCCTTACCTATGTGTGTGTGTGTGTGTGTGTGTGTGTGTGTGTGTGTGTGTGTCTGTTTGTATGTTTGTGTGTCTGTTTGTGTGTGTGCATTTTTCTGCAGTTGCGAGCCCATGCTGTGGACCTGAATGGGAATCAGGTGGAGAACCCCATTGACATTGTCATTAATGTCATTGACCAGAACGACAACAGACCTGAGTTCACACACACCATCTTCAACGGCTCTGTACCAGAGGGATCCAAGCCTGGTACCAACACACAGATTGTGGATGTACATAATCCTTCTTCACTGACATATCTGTGTTGAGTTGCTGTGTGTTTCCCTGCAGGATCCTTTGTGATGACAGTAACAGCAGTGGACAAGGATGATCCAAAAACTGCCAATGGGATGCTGCGATATAAGATCCTCTCCCAGAATCCCCAGAGCCCCTCCTCCAACATTTTCACCATTAACAACAAGACTGGTGACATCATTACTGTGGCAGCAGGACTTGATCGTGAGGTGTGTATGTAGTTGTGGGTGGGTGGATGGATGTTTTGTAAGACTTTGTTTCCTTCCTCTTAAAATAGCTTGTGGCTTTTTTTATAGTCATAGTCTCCCATAAGTTGGTCCTACACAATATTTATATATTGTTTTCTGTTGCATTGCTATTTTCATGCCAGCGTACAATAATTGTGTTTTTCAGGATTTGTTTCTAAACTCAAAATCAGTCAAGCCCGCCTTCTAAATTTGTTGTGTATGTTCAGAATCAGAAATCCTTTTATGTCCTGCAGACGGGGAAATTTGTTTGTCGCAGTGGCATCAGAATGTTACAGATAGACAATAGACAATATAATTAAAAAGGAAAGAAAATAGAATCTACGTATATATGCAAATGAACAGCACATTTTTATATGCAGATTTTAAATATAGATAATAAATACGGGTGTTGAGATGAGTTTGTACAGACTCATTGCACAGTGCAGAGTACAGGGTGAGGTCTATATGGGGCAGTGCTGGTTATACAGTCTGACAGCAGCAGGAAGGAAGGACCTGCGATACCTCTCCTTCACACACTTAGGGTGTATCAGTCTGTTGCTGAAGGAGCTGCCTAGTGCTGTGAAAGTGACCTGCAGGGGGTGTGACTCCTGCACCAGCAGCGATGACAGCTTGTTCATCATCTTTCGTACACAAAAAAAAAAAAATTATATATATATACGGAATGAAAAGAAAACAGCCACAGGCCGAATTTCATATTGCTATATAGTTTGTCCGATTTGGGTGCCCAAGAAGTTATTCATTCCGACTTTGTTTACTCACGCAGTAGGTCTGGCTCATAAACTGCTCAGTTACGATGGTTTATGAGCTGTAGTTTTGCGGGTAAACAAGCCGATCTCTTAGGCCCTTCTCCCGGTCTCTGGTTAGGTAGATCAGATGGGCCAGGTGACCGTATAGCGGCAAGGCAGCCCACCTCCGGCATCCAGCCTGTCTGTTGTGGGTGACAGGGCAACTGGCTCACAAACAGCTTCACCAGCTCTGCCGCTGGCTGGTTGTTTTTACAAACCAACCCTGAGAAAAACACAAGCACAACCCAATTGAAATGCTGTCAGTGGTAAAGTCTACTTTTTAAAGGTACAGTGTTATTTAGAATCTTTTAACTATGGCTTGTTCAATATATGTTTTATATTTATACTAATGTTGAAGATGATGATGGTATAATGGATGGTGGGATGCTCACAGATTCTGTGAAAAACTGTGAAGAAGATTTATCATTCCAGTTGTTGACTGTCTTTGTTCTTTGCTTCCAGAAAGTCACTCAGTACACCCTAATCATCCAGGCTACGGACATGGAGGGAAACCCGACCTATGGCCTGTCCAACACAGCCACCACTATCATCAGGATTACTGATGTCAACGACAATCCCCCTGAGTTCACCACAGACACAGTAGGTCCACACACATTCTCACATATAAACAGACTACATCTATTGGCTGTACCACTGCGTCAGGGCCAAGGTGTTGTTCTTCTCAATGGCACTGAAACTCTCCCGAGGTTTTATTAGTTGTGGCAAGATGGTGGAAGAGTAAAAAAGAAAACAATAACACGTTAACAAGTCTGTGTTTTTATCCACCTTATTAGTTCTTCGGGGAGGTTCATGAGAACAGGGTGAATGTGATTGTTGCTAACCTGACTGTGACGGATAAGGACCAGCCTCACACTCAAGCCTGGAGCGCTGTGTACCGCATCACTGCTGGAGACCCTACTGGCCGCTTCTCCATCCCCACTGACCCCACCACCAACGAGGGCCTACTCACTGTGGTCAAGGTGGGATTTGGTCTCCAAAACCAGATATTTGGCAACAGAATCAAATCACAATGTAATAAACATGTTTGCAGTTGAATATTGAAATGTACATTCTAGCTATTTGTATATTGGTATCAAATATGTTTGGAAAAATCTACCAAGAACTAGGGAAATTTATATTGTCTATGAACATAACTGAATCATACCATACCTCTTGGTGAAAACAGCGATCGTTTCAATAACACTGGTATATAATGTGCTCTAGATTGCCCATGTTGAGTGTAGCAACATGAATTTCCTGCACATTAAGAGTCACTATATTTCATCATCTTTGGGTGGCTGTGGCTCAGGAGGTACAGCTGTCGTCCACCAATCGCAAAGGTTGGTGGTTCGAACCTGACCCCTGCTCTACATGATGAAGTGTCCTTTGACGAGATCCTGAATTGCTCCTGGTGACTCTTACATCGGTGTGTGATTGTGTATGAATTGTGTCAGTCCTGTTGAGCAGGTGGTGCCTTGCATGTTAGCCTCTGCCACGGGTATGTGAATGCTGACTTCTGCTGTGAGGTGCTTTGAATGGTCGCTAATACTAGAAAGAAGCTATTTAAGTACAGTCCATGCCCATTTATCCTTCCTTTCTTTGTCCAGCCCGTAGACTTTGAGCTGACCCGTTCCTTCATGCTGACAGTGGAGGCAGAGAATGAGGTTGCACTGGCTCGTGGCATCCACTTACCTCGTCAGTCCACAGCCACCGTCTCTGTACGAATTCTGGACATCAATGAGAGTCCAGAGTTCAGCCCCAGCCCCAAGTCCATCAAACTGGAGGAAGGTCTGACTGCCAGGTCTCTACTCACCACCTTCACTGCCCAGGACCCTGACCACTTCATGAGACAAACTGTGCGGTAAGACAACCACTGGAAGCTATGCCTGTAGATGCTGACATTATGTGATGATGAGTTCAGAGGTTCAGCTGGAGGTCAAAAGTAAAAAGTGTAATGCTAAAATTGTATGTAGAGAGATGAATGTGTCCTTCCCCATATTTTGGTAAGAGAAACCTTTGGATATTTGTATGCCTTTCATTTTCTTCTTCAAGTTAGCCCTGCATTTATTATAGTTCATTCTGAAGTCACTGCCAAGGTTTAATTGAAAGGAAATTAGCTTATTAGTATATATTTAAAGATAAAATATGTTACATTTTTGCATTTTCCACAATGTCTAAAAACAGCTATACCTTTATTATATATTTTGTTATAGTTATAGCTATTTGATGAAGATTTTTGATGAAGAATATAAGGACCTAATATCAATATATGAGGATCTTTGAAGAAAACATAAACATTAAAGTGATATTGCTGTATTTGTAAACACGTGCCCTATTTTTACATGTTTTGGTATCATTGATTCATACTTACTGAAAGTTTTGGAATTGGTCCTGCAGATCGCCTCAGTTTGGCAGCTGAAACAGCTGCATTGGCTGCAACATAATCCTTTGGGGCTTGGTCTGTCCGCCAAAGTTATTGTTTTTGCCACTGATAAGCTGAGGTTATTATTAGGGTCCAAGCAGGGAACCTGCAAGGAACCTATTGTTTTTCTAAGGATTCTTCTTATTTTTTTTTGTCCAAAATGATCGCATTTTTCACTGCCTGAACATACCCCAAAACTCACCAAACTTGGAATATAAGTCACACCTGGCGAAAAATTTTATAATCTGTTGTCATTCTGAATTTTCACCACAAGGTGACGCGCTATAATCAAGGAAAATGTGTTTTGCCTAATAACTCCCACATACTTTGTCGCACATTCAAAAACCATATATCCACACGTTCAGTGAATTGAGCTGAATGTCGTGGTATAGGCCAGGCCCATTTCCAAATGTCCAAAACCTACTTTTTCGAACTCCTCCCAGGCAATTTCACCGATTGGCACGAAACTTTGGACACAGCATCTGTGGACCCTCCTGACAAAAAGTTATTACAATAATTTTGATAGGCCAAACGATACTCAAGTTATTAAATGTCAACTTCCTGCAGATTTCATACTAAACAGGAAGTGAAGCATATCTCCACATTGGTGTGTCCGAATGACATGAAACTCAGGTCCCTACTTCCACATAAGCCCCTGAGGATCTCTGCTAAATTTCAGGCGATGACCACAAGGTGGCGCTCTTTAAATTCAAGCAATTTATATCTAAACATGGGTTCATCAGATTAATACGAAACTTGGTAGAATTGTTGCTGATGGCCTCCTGAGGATATCTCATGAAGGGGTTACCGATCCGACACTAGATGGCGCTCTGGTGCCAGGTTTTTTTTTTTTTGGCCCTGTGCCCACACCATAACACTTATGGAAATGAAATTCATAGAGGTGGTAAAGACTGGCCCCTGTAACTCACACACCAAAAATGACCAGCAGGTGGCGCTGTTTTCAATTTTAAAGTGTTTTTGCCCCATAACTCCATCATAATATGTTGCACATTTTTAATCCTCATATCTACATGTTCCCACAATTCAGCTGAAGTGTGTGGTGTAGGCGCCGCCCACTTTCGCGCTACATTTCCATCCGCAAAATCGCAAGAATTGAAAAACCTACTTTTTCGAACTCCTCCTAGTCGATTTCACCGATTTGCACCAAACTTTCCACGTGGCATCTGTGGACCGTCCTGACAAAAAGTTATTAAAAGAATTTCGATCGTCCAAAAAACGGCCAAAATATAAAACAACAAATTCCTGCACATTGTCTTCAAAACAAACAATCTTGCATATCTTCACCAAAAACAGTCCCATTAGCAAAAAACTTTTGTTTTTTATGTCCCATTGCGCGATGAGGCTTGGTGCCAAATTTGGTGCCAATCGTCAAATAGGTGGCGCTTTGGTGGCATTCTGATTCATGCGAATGGGACTAAATACCAAAATCTTCAAATCCTATTCAAAACTTATCCACTTACAACCTCTTCTTGTCCCTCATGCTTTCAGCTACAGACACCATTCCGACTTTTAAAGACTCAGAAGACCTTGATGACATTATACATAAATACTATTCAACTTTTCAGCCTATTCAGACATTATTTAATACCAACAGGATCAGGCCACAGAATTATAAAGGAACGGCTTCCTCAACGCAAGGTGTTGCGTGGATAAGCCCGACGGCTGCATGGCCCGACGGATGCATGCCACGACTGCTGCACGCCCTGACGGCGACACATCCTGCAAGGATCCGTTCATCGCTGCTCGCAGCTTTAATTACTATTATTATTGTTGTTATTATTATTATTATGACTATTATTATTATTATTTTATGCCTTTTTTGGTTTTATTAGATAGGACAGCTTAGAGAGTTGACGGGAAACGGGATAAGAGAAAGGGGGTGACATACAGCAACGGGTCACCAGTCTGATTAAAACCCTGGGCCCCTGCAGGGACAAACCCTCTGTATATGAGGTGTACGCTCTACCAGCTGTGCAAGGAGCACTCAGGTTGTGTATGACAAGATAATGTAAACATTACGACAGAGATAGACCTTTTTGTTAAACAATAAGATCATTTTTGTAACCAGCAACGAAAGTTTCATTCAAGAAGTCATACTCTTGCAAGAGGTTGCAGAACTGAGTCTAGACTCTACCTGGAGGAAATGCCAGTAACAATTAAGTCATGGCTGAATATTTAACTGATATTGAAAATCTCACCTAATTTAATTTCAGAACAAGATTTCTCCTTGGACAAGACTTGTGTTTGCGGTTACAAAAAGGATTGGAAGCGTTTTCAGACACTTGGAATATCAATGTCAGTGGCAAAATCAAGCATTTTTAGTGGATGTAACTTTGACGTATAGGTCCCAGCTGCCAGCTGAGACAGATTCCAAAACTTTTGGTAAGTATTAATCATTTACCCACCAAAACATGTAAATATAGGGCCCAGGTTTAAAAATACTTGAATTCCTCTTTGAATAGTGTGTGTGGAAGTAAACCACTCGTTTGCCTACTGAATTAATGAGGGCAACATGCTGTTGTGCTGTTGCAGCCCCATTTTCGGATAAAAACTAATTAGATAGTGAGATATTTTTTTTTCTAAAACCATCTTGTCTGTAGGATACATTAATATTTCCAGATTCTGCAACACTCAGTGACAACCAAACCACAGCTCTGAAAGCCTTCAGGACTGCTGTCTCTTGTCCCCATCCTTCTTTCTTTTACATCCCACACCAGCCAATGGTGGATGCACATTGTGTTCACAAAAACATGCATGCACACACACACACACACACACACACACACATACACACACACATAAAAAGCAAGTGTTTTGTACACTACAGAGTGGGCAAGGGATAACATTTGTTTTCAGCTGCTTTGTATTCTGTAGTTGGTGCTGCTCCTACATTTATTCTCTGTCTTTTTTTCTTTATCTCACCTATTTAAAAAAAAATGACAGTGTGTCTGTGAAAGGAAAATATAATTTCCCTCAGACAATAGATTAATGAGTTGTGGTTGCTGCTGCAGCATATATCAGCTCACAGAATTTACTGGCCTTTAGCCATGGAGG
Organism: Spondyliosoma cantharus; assembly: GCA_900302685.1. NCBI lineage: Eukaryota > Metazoa > Chordata > Actinopteri > Spariformes > Sparidae > Spondyliosoma > Spondyliosoma cantharus. The sequence continues at coordinate 11,771 of OMLP01013997.1, forward strand.
CAGATAAAAGAAGCCTCTCTGTGGTGGTTTCTCATGCTCTCTCACTCTCACTGAATCCAGGTACTCCAAGATGTACGACCCTGCCAACTGGCTGGAGATTGACCCGGTTAACGGTCAGATTTCCACCATCGCCATCCTTGACCGAGAGTCTCCCTATGTCAAGAACAACCTCTACAATGTTACCTTCATGGCTTCTGATAACGGTGAGACAAGAGGGTAGTGCTGTTGTCCTGCAGGAGCCAACCACACACTCACACATATAGAGGTGGATTGCGTTTACATTGCCTTGTGCCCTTTGATTAATTGCAGCGATGTTGATCTATTGTGGAGTAAGTTTCATAATCAAGTATCTGTGAGTGTCTGCAGTATTGGGAAAGCTAATTGTCAACAGTAGGCAGTGGATAGAAACTCTTCACTGCAAGTTGTTGGGATATAGCAACACCAAACTTTGAAAGTACTGAAACAAAACTGAGAGTACTAGCTACAAGAAAGAAGTAGCTCAACACACTGATGCTATTTGATGACAGTTGTAAGGGTATAACAGTCTAAGGGCCATATTAAAATTATCTATGGCACTTGATCTAAAGCACATCACACAAGTGCGTTTAGGGTGTGTCCAAATTCGTTTTGCTAATTAAATGGCGGCTAATCTGGGCACAAAGTATGGTGCATGGCACAAAGGGGGTTATATTTATATGTATTTATTTATTTATTTGAGATTAATTGATCAAGATTAATCGCACATGCCAGTATTTGGCATTTAAAATCATTTCAATGCAAACGTATTTTGGTAGATGAATCAAGTGAATAAACTAACATTCTAAACTTTAAAACGAGGTGATAGTTCAAGTTTGAAGTACTTCGATGGTACAAGTATTCCTTGCTGCATAGATTGCACAAAATGGGGCTTCTGTCAACAGTTCCATCTGGGTGTTTTTTGAAGCCCCACTCCAGTGTGTATTGGTATTATTGTGATCTATCATTTTGACAATGTTTTATGATTTTTGACAAAGTACAGTAATTCTGTTTCCTCTGGAGTTTCCACTTCAGCGTTTAGTTTTGCTACTTAAAAATATGCCATAGTATTTGTTACAGTGATGTTAATGGTTGCATGGAAACATTAAACATAATTGAAAGCAGCCTACCTAAGCACTAAAGCAGAGTGTACGCATGCTATGTAGGCCCATCTTATTGCGCCTTTGCCTTTAGATAAGCTTTCTGCTGCCTCAAGATAGAGGTGCGTCTGACCACAGCTCATTTTAAGACAAACAGGCCCAGCGGCGCACAGTCAGGAGCAGGTACACTTGCTATTTACACAGCGTGGGTGCTGGGCATGAAAATGATGAATGCGCCAGTCTGAAATGAGCAAAGACGCTCAAGAAAAAATTCTTGAATCGAAAATCCAATTAAATCGAATCGCGGATTTGGAGAATCCTGACACCCCATTCATCTTCTAAATCAGGGTCTGAAAGGGAGAATATTTATTATCTGATTCTGTCTGTCATAAACTATTGAAAATGCTGTTGGTTTTCTGACTCTGATAAGGGGTCAACTTGTTGTCTTTTCTACGAACAAGGACATGTCAGTCAGTTTAGATGCTAAATGGTGAGGTTCTTACTTTTCATTATCAATTCAAACTAAATGTCTTTGGCTCGTGAGATATAGTAGTGTATTTATGAAATCTCCAATTGACATATTTGTACAAGTTTGAAAATTGACATAATTTTTGATTGCAAACGGAATGACTTCTGTGAATTGGAATTGAAAAATTGTGAATTGTACTCTGGGGTGTGCTTGGGGTATCACACTGCTTAGCCTTCCAGGGAAAGTTTATTCTAGGCCTTCTGGAAATTAAGCTGCAACCGATAGTTGAACCTTGGATTCAGGACGAACAATGCAGATTCCTACCTGGTCATCGAAAAAGTGGACAAACTCTACCATGGCAGGCTTGGAGGGGCGGGGGGGTCATGGGAACGACCTTTATGTGTTTTGTGGACTATGTGAAGGCGTACGACTGTGTCCACCAGGGAGTACTGTGGTGAGTTCCGCCAGAGTATGGGGTACCGGGCCCGTTGCTACTGGCTATTATTAGTATTATATCGTATACCACAGCTCAGAAAAAGGCTGCTATTAAAGAGCAACTCGACTTAGAGAATACAACAGCTGGAGGTTCAATTTAAAAGTACACCTTCTACAACCCTGTTTAAGATACTGGAGGCAGCCTGCTC
>OMLP01013998.1:9205-20758 GCA_900302685.1 Spondyliosoma cantharus
CATAAAATGCAAATGATTTCTCATGGTGGAGTGCTGGAGATGAATTGGGGGATCTCAGTTTTAAGAAAGAGGATGCTCTGAAGACTAGTAGTGCGGCCTTTTTTTGTCTCGAGGGGCCTAACCTGAAACCAACAGAGTTTACTATTTACTGTACATGACTGAGCTTATCTAAACCTAATTTTAGGACATATACATTATTTTCATTTATGGGAACTAGAGTCAAATTTGTCAAAGTGTCCCCTCAATTAACTGATGACCAGAAGAGGATGCGGTTATCAGTAAATACAGAAGTACAGCTCTGCTGGAGTTTGTTTCTTGGTACTCTCCAGTATCCTTTTCTGTTCCTGATTCTCGCCGGCTGTTGCAATTACTGTACGGTTAGACTGTCCTGGACCGAACGTTCATGGACTTTGCTGGAGTTGGAGTTGCTGAAGAATAAAAGTTTCAGTTCATAGAGCTCTTCTTTCATGTGCTGATGCTGTGTCTAGACATGATTAAGTTATTTTAAGTGAGTTTTTTTGTCTCTCTTATACATGACACTTAGAGCTTCTCAGCTTTCAACCTGACTGTCTGAGTCACTTTGTTTGTCTGTCAGCAGGATTGAAGTAAAACTACTGCCCAACTTTCATGAAAATTGGTGAAGGGTGTAGCATGGGCCAAAGAAAGAAGGAACCCATTAAGATTCAAATGGATCTGAATCTCAGAGCGAATGCACTAATTATCATTTGCTTTTGGTAACGTTGTGAGATAGAGCATTAGGCCTTGGCAGAATAAAGTTGGTTACAGAAATATAATGACTCAGTCCACGTTGATGGATTCTAGTAATACTCTGGTTTTGGAGCCCTCTGCGGTTTCATCGGAGGACTGGTACAATTTTAGCAACGCCTTTTTTCACAAACTAAGGTTTGGTCAAGAAAATGTGAATACACACATACAGTGGCTTGCAAAAGTATTCACCCCTCTTGAACTTCTCCACATTTTGTCACGTTACAACCACAAACGTAATTGTATTTTATTGGGATTTTATGTGATAGACCAACACAAAGGGGTGCATAATTGTGGAGTGGAAGGAAAATGATACATGATTTTCAAACATTTTTAAAAATGAAAAACAGAAAAGTGTGGTGTGCAAAAGTATTCACCCCCTTTACTCTGATACCCTTAAATAAAATCCAGTGCAACCAGTTGCCTTCAGAAGTCACCTAATTAGTAAATGGGGTCCACCTGTGTGTAATCTAATCTCAGTGTGAATACAGCTGTTCTGTGAAAGCCTCAGAGGTTTGTTTGAGAATATTAGTGAACAAACAGCATCATGAAGCCCAAAGAACACACCAGACAGGTCAGGGATAAAGTTGTGGAGATGTTTAAAGCATGGTTAGGATTTGAAAAAAACATCCCAAGATTTGAACATCTCACAGAGCACTGTTCAATCCATCACCTGAAAATGGAAAGAGTATGGCACAACTACAAACTCACCAAGACATGGCCGTCCACCTAAACTGACAGGCAGGGCAAGGAGAGCATTGATCAGACAAGCAGCCAAGAGGCCCGTGATAACTCTGGAGGAGCTGCAGAGATCCACAGCTCAGGTGGGAGAATCTGTCCACAGGACAACTGTTAGTCATGCACTCCACAAATCAGGCCTTTATGGAAGAGTGGCAAGAAGAGAGCCATTGTTGAAACAAAGCCATGCAGTTTGCCACAAGCCATGTGGGGGGCGTAACAAACATGTGGAGGAAGGTGCTCTGATCAGATGAGACCAAAATGTATGTTTTTGGCCTAAATGCAAAACGCTATGTGCGGCAGAAAACACTGCACATCACCCTGAACATACCATCCCCACTGTGAAACATGGTGGTGGCAGCATCATGCTGTGGGGATGATTTTCTTCAGCAGGGACAGGGAAGCTGGTCGGAGTTGAAGGAAGATGGATGGAGCCAAATACAGGACAGTCTTGGAAGAAAACCTGTTAGAGGGGCAGAGGTTCACCTTCCAGCAGGACAACGACCCTAAACATACAGCCAGAGCTACAATGGAATGGCTAAATCCAATTGAGAATCTCTGGCAAGACTTGAAAATTGCTGTTCACAGACACTCAAAAATGTCAGTCTCTAGATGTGCATCGCTGGTAGAGACTTACACCAAAAGACTTGAAAGGTGCTTCTACAAAGTATTGACTCTGAATACTGAATACTTTTGCACACCACACTTTTCTGTTTTTTATTTGCAAAAAAAATCGAAAACGATGTATCATTTTCCCTCCACTTCACAATTACGCACCACTTTGTGTTGGTCTATCACACAAAATCCCAATGAAATACTTTTACGTTTGTGGTTAAAGTGTGACAAAATGTGGAAAAGTTCAAGGGGGGTGAATACTTTTGCAAGCCACTGTGGCTTGCAAAAGTATTCACCCCCTTGAACTTTTCCACATCTCTATTAGGGTAAATGTTTAGAGTTTACACTCAACAAGAACACGTGTAGTAGAGTGGACTATTGGTCTTGGCCGAGGTCTGCTCTCTGAGTTACCTGCTAGTTGTATATGTGAAGCCTGTAGATTGTTGGATACTATGAATATTCTTGAAGAGAACAGACCCAAAATAACATTTTAGTAATATATTCACTAAAATATAAAAAAAACATATACCTCAGCTACATTGCTTACTGGTCTGTTTTAAAAAAAAATTTCATACATCTATATGGTCTTGCCAAACAGGACAGTGAGGTTGTTTGGTCTCAAGGGATTCTTTGTGAACAAGGTTTGCTGTCATGCCCACATTTAGTAGGCCTTCTGCTTTGTGGTAGCAGTAAAGCGTTTGGGGTCGATGGTTGGCATACAACCATGGCCTGTGGTCTGTGGTTAGGTGATTTGGGCAACAAAAGCAATTTAGTCAAGGACAAGGAAAAAAAAAGACTTTATTGGATAAATGTTGAATCGTATGTCTCGAGGTCACTGTGGATTTTTTGTTGTTGTAATAAAACAGGCTATGATCTTTCTTCAACCTTAAACAAGCACTAACCATAAAAAGTTTAACAATGATGTTGTCACTGCAAGTGGATAGATTGGCCCACAAAGGGCCAATGTGTCATTATCATATTGTTATCTCCATATGAGACTATATGGTTTTAGATTTTGGGTATTGTTATATTTTAATACGGGTTGTCTTTTCCTGGATTCAAAAGCTGTGTTACAGTAAAGTAATGTAACTTTCTGAAATTACCAGACTGTTCTACTAGTTCTGATACTTGCCTTTACCCACTTAGTCATTACATCCAAATTACTGATGATTATCAAAATCTCACTGTGTTAATATTTTGTCAAAGTACCAAAAGTCAACCCTTCAATATCATTGCAATATAGATTGTTTAAATTTTAAATGAGACTTTAATGAACCTCTAAAAGTTAAGACATCTGATCTGCTGACAAACAACATGATATTGCTGATAAGCAAAAAAAAAACACACACACACTTCCTTATTTGCTGCTATATAAGTGCAGATTCCACTGCATTCACTCTCACTGACACTCTCACATCCTCGCTGGTACTGGAAGATCAAAACAACCGCCAAGATGATGATGAAGCCACTGCTCCTCCTGGCTGCTCTGACTCTCTGCATCGGCACTCTGCATGGTACAAAAGCTTTCTTTGTTTAATTTTTTTTTTTTTTTTTATTAAACTCAAGGTTACCACTTACCACTGCATCTTACAGTCTCTCTCTGCCAGTGGAGTTTGCTCATTTTAGACTACCTCATCTCTGTCCACTCAGAGACCGTTAGATGTGGAGGAAAGCTCCAGGTAAAAAGCGACTGACAGGAACTTGAACTAGGTTTTTCTTTCTGTCACAGTTCACTCTGATTTGCAGAGTTTTCTAAGAGGTTAAATTGTGTTGTCCTTCTAAGGCTTTACGAAGGCAGACCACCACAGATTGAGATTTTAATCAAACTTCTTTTTACATTTTCTCAGCTTCTTCCAGAAGGCAGACGTGTCTCTGCATACGGACGATCTCGACTCGTGTCCCCCTTCGCTTCATCAAGAAGGTTGAGGTGTTTCCTGTTTCAGGACACTGTCGCCACACTGAAGTCATGTGAGTAGTCAAGACCCATTCGATAGCTGGACTGTATATTTTAATTTTAAGTATAGTATTCTAGTAAACTTAGGTGATGCTTTCCATCTTGGCTCTGGTTTGACATTAAAAGCATGGACGAAGCTTGGGTGTGTCCCATTAGCAATCAGACACATCCTTAACCAGTGATACCTCTGGAGTCAGTGTAAAAGTGAAAGTAGTCAAGCAAAAGAACACCCTTGCAAAAAATGGAAAAAAACCCTCGATTTATCAACTAGTATTTCATAATACACAGCTTTCACTTCTGTGAAACTGATAGTAGTAGAATGTTTTACTGTAACTCTTGTTGTTGTCAGTGCACATTTAAACTTTCCCATTACTCACTCGATGAACCAGGATTTCAGACATCCAGTGAGGGAATTTCTCCAGTGTTAACACATTTCTCCTTCTTTTTTTCATCCCTCTGTTTTTCCACAGAATCACCAGAAAGAACAATTCTAAAGTCTGTATCGACCCAGAGGCGGGATGGTTCAAGAACCTGATGAACAATGTGAAAGAGTAATGACTCCTTTTTTATATTCATCACTGGTTGTATTCTTGTACGTGATATAGTTTTTAGAACCAAAATAATTGAACTGTGTAATATCCTGATTTGATGTCTGACAAACAATCGTCAAATCGCACAGCATGCCAGTTTCTACATAATGTTGCTTTAATCAGCACAGGTTCAGTTACAAATTATAGCAGCTAAGAGCCTCGAGTCCACCACTGCTCTAAAATGACAACCGAGAAATGGATTTGTAGTTTTATTATTTTTTTGATCAATTCTTATTTGACATGTAAAACTTTCTGTGAGAACAAAAAAAAGGTATTTACTGGCATTTGTCTACTGGTTGTGTCTAAAGGACGCGCTGTATCAGAGGACGGGCTTCTTGTGTTGGTCGTCATTTATTGCGATAATGGTATTAAAACTTACATAATACCAACATTGTATATTTTCCAATCAGGTTGTTTTTTGTTCCCCTTAGATCACAATATGCAAGAATAAACCACTTTATCTTTAATGGCTCTCTGAATAATTGTTATTCACTCGTTAATTAAATCTTTTTTTCTTTTTCTTTTCCAGAAATGCGATGTCCATCTCCACCACTGTTCCATCCGTCTCTTCCAATATCAACCTCTGATCACATTCAGTGGCAACAGCCGATAGCTTCATGCAGGTTTATTAAGCTGTGAATGAATTTCTGAGAGGGCTGAGCCGCTACTTCTGAATTCAAATGTTATGTTTCACACCTGCAGCATATAACGTTCTTTAATTGATTAGTCCCTCTGGGGCTATCCTTTTGGAAATGCTGATAATTAGAAGATAATACTGTCTGAGATTTGATCGTGTTCTGCTTTAAGTTTATTATGTGTTATTGGTGAATTCATTAAGCAAGCTAAAAAGCATTATTGTTGTAGAGTATATACTCTGAAATGAAACATGTTATAATTTCGTTGTCAAAAACCACAAATCTGTATCGTGAAGTAAATCTGCATTGATGATATTTTGGATGGTGCTATGAACCTCTGACGTGCTTGTGTTGTATCCATGACTTTAAGAATAAAAAAGGAGTTCAGACAAAAAGACTGTTCAAAAAAACGACATGTTTATTGCCTACAGGAGGAGAGGGGAGTCGGGGCTTTGGGTGTAGAGATGATACAAGTGCTGCTGAGCATGTTTGGTTTCAACCGAGGCAGAACTGCTCACATGTTAGAACACAGCTGAAGCTTTTGTAGAAGTCCTGCATTCACTTGTGTCGACATCACCGCTTCAGTACAACAAGAAATCCTCTCTCTATACAGTCATGTGTTGTTTGTGCCAGAGCCGGCCAAAAGAAATCAGCCAGAAACACGACCTCATACCCTAAATATTAGATTTTTTAGTATCACAAATAAGCGTTCAGTTGTTTGGTTTTATTTATATTTGCCTTTGATTTCATTGTTCTTTCTCCTAATAGGTGTAGTCCAGTGATTTAGTAACTCACTTCTATAAAGTCTTACAAGACTTACAAGAGGCAGATTACAAACAGAATGGTCAAACTTCCAGCAGGAGAGGCAGAGATATCCTAATTTAGGCTTCCTAGTCCAGGTCAAAAACACTGGGTCCTACAATCCCCATAATGCATCTCATTAGCATCTTACATTAGAGCACCAGTTAAGATAACAACAATCAGGGTGTTTGTTAACATTATACAGGTCAGTGCTACTTCAGGGTTAAAAAAAAAAAAAAGCTTTCTGAATTCACACAGTAGCATGCAATCCTTTCTGATTATATATAAGCATGAAAATTCAAAAGATTTGAGCAGGTTTTTCTTCCAACATTGGTGAGAGGTTGTGTAGTCACTCTTTTTTGTAAGTTATATTTATGTCATCCAGTTTTATGTAGACGTGTTAAGTGCCTTTCACTGATTTTAAATCTTTTTCTTCCATATAAGCTTAGGCCGGCCCTGATGACGTCCAATGTGCAGTTGTAACTTAGCAATCGTAACACAAGCAAACAGGATGTCTACAAAGGATAGAGCTGCATCTGTTTTGTCAGACGAAAACAACAAAGTCAGCACTGCCACCTACATTAGACAGACTTCCACTCGTCCTCGCAGGCAAACAGTTACTTGTGTCACTGCAGTTTTCCACCTTTTTTGACATTTAGTCGTCAGACATGATGCACACTTTGGCTTCCACAACACAAAAACTGCTTTGCTTTTCATCTAATTTTAGCAACTCTCCACCACAGAGTTTTCCTTCCAACCCAACGCGGCGGAAGCTAGCTGGATTGAAAACCAATGTGGTGAGGAGCTGCTCATCTGGAATCTGATAACAGAAACTTAACATTGTTTTTACATATAGCAGGTCTGAGTGCAGTCCTTTGAAATCCTCTTGAGAAATAATGTAGCACCGTCGCTGGTGACTGCTGGTGGCTGAGGACCCTCGTTCTGTTTTACTTTGCTTATTACACATGAATAAAACAAATCTGCTGAATGTTTCCGAAAGGCAGCAACTTAAGGAACGCTCCAAAGAGATAAATTCTTTGTTTCCACAAGTAACAGTCAAGCATTCATTGTTCTCATCACTCGTATTCTCAGAATTACAACGTTGATAAAGACAAGACACTTAAAGTGTCTTGGAGAATGTTTTGACACTGAAGTTGCTGCCTTTGCTCTTAATCCAAATCTTATTCCATAATGGCCTTGTTCCAGCATGTTAACCAGTGCATTAACCTGTGTTCAGTGCTGTAAATTATAAAAGACACTGTGTCAAAATGTACTGCAATTATTTACAATGGTGTTTCTCTATTCTTTCAATTCAAACTGCGCATAATATCTGATTGGCTCTTGGTGTTGTTTCTGAATTCCTTTTCCTTATTTACAGGTTAATACACTGGCAAGAAAACTGTTACACGGCATCCTTTGAATGTTTCCTTGCTTGGATGCCTGGCCTAGCTGTAGACTGTCAATTTTAACATGTAAAAGTAGATTAAAGACAACAAACCTTCCTTCCAAATGCTAAATGCTCTGTCAGATAATCCTCATTTTCCCAAGTGGACATTGCTGGACATTTTATTATGGCCACCACAGACTAAAAACCTCATGTAACAACCACATTGCTGTAAAATGAGCCTGAAGGAACAGTGGAAGGAAAAAAACAAACAAAACAAAAACAAGCCATGGCCAGATATTGACCGACAGGATTTTTACATTCAGAAATCACATGAGATGATAGTCGTGATAATCCTGTGCAAGATACAGCGACCTCTGCAATATCTGGTATAAAATGACTGATTTGTCCTTGATGTTATGGATACAAAAAAGCCTTTTGATTAAAAACAAAAAAGACAAACCACTCTGAGGAGAAAAATGATTGACCAGTTTCAATTCCTCATGATCTTCTGATCCCCTGAAGTTGGTTCAGGAAGGATTGGAGGGATGAAAGCATGGCTGGATGGCTGGATGGCTGGATGGCTGGATGGATGGATGGATGGATGGATGGATGGATGGATGGATGATGGCGCTGGGTTAATCTCTGAGCGTCTTGGTCTCATGGGCAGTGTTGCTGTTGGAGAAGTTGTACAAACTAGGCACGTTGTTTGTAGAAAAATTATGTGAGGTGCGCTCTACAGAGACAAAATCAACAGGTCGTATGCTTAGGTAATGATGGTTGGACATTATCGCATAAAAGATGTGCAATGGATGTTGGATAATGTGTGTAAAGAGATGTAAACGGGATATGCAAAACAATTTCCCGGATCACCCAGTGGGGAAACATCAAATTGAAAGAGGAAGAAACCAAAAATAATTTTGCTTTAACATCATCTCAGAGCATGAAAAGCTTTGAGCGGACACTTAGATGTGCACTGGAGAAATAAAAGCCATCAAGACAAACTGCTTTTAAACCTAAAACGTTTATGTTTTTTTCTCAAAAACTTGGTAATAGTGAGTTGTACAAAGTACCAATTGAAAGACTGCATGTTAGTAGGAGACAGAAAATGCCCGTAGTTCAAAAACAACGCTGGACAGAGACGTTTTGTCTCCACAAGAGTTTCAGAGACAGATGGAGGTGGTATTCACATATGAGAGCTTTAGTGCACCGGGCAAAGAAAAAAAAGTACAAGTACATCTTTGATTTGTGAGAAAAAATACGCCCCTTAATCGGAGAATGGTACATTCCCCTCACAGATGTGAAAGACGCCCTGTCATAAAAGGCAATTTCATTTATGTACAGCTGTTGTACAAAAAAACCCAGTGAGGTGAGTTTAGGAGTGAAGTATAGGCCTCAAAATGCTCATAAAGATGGACTTCATCAACTCCACCAAAACTGGAGGTGCATCCGTTAGCGTCAAATCATGTGCAAATGAAGCAAAGCTAATACTGCCCCGTCCAGGCCGGTAGAACTGATCTGATTGCGGTTTAAAGCTGAGGTTACAAGGTGACACCATTTATCCCGAAATTATGGCTTTTCTTTTAAAATACTGAACGGAGCAAATGCTCCGACTAATTCAACTAATTAAATCTTAGAAAGTCAGGGTTTACTAGATACTACAGTGGGAATTGTGCCAAGTATCTTAAACACTGTGAATGCATACGCAGGCAGCTATTATAGCATAGATAGGGCTGGGTCTCAAACTGCAGTGTTTAAGTGTCTAATGTACTAAGAACTCAGAAAATATTTTAAACTAATTCTTCTTCCAACCAGATTGTTCCTGATTAGAAATCAAATTGTTTTCAATTTGAGACTGTATCTTATATCAATTGTATGGCTGACTGTGTTCAGACCAGTGATTCTTTTAGTTTAGTTCTTCTCTCTTTTTATTTTGCATTTCTTTTTAGAATTTTAAAAATATTGAAAAAACATAGGCTATAATGTTTGTATTAGTGCTGTAACTAAGATACTTTAACATATAGGTGCAAGTATTGATACCCAGTCCAACACCTGCATTAAATAATTCTTACAATCCCACATTGAGACTCGATCGTCTCTTAAAAGCCTTACAACAAAACCAGATGACAATGTTTTAAACTTCCTAAACTTTCTCTAAACCAAATTTATCTCAACAATTTTTGCATCTTCTGGCGACTCCAAAAAAGAATCTCCCCAGTCATTCTTTTTAGAAATGGAGCAAAAGTGCAGCAGCAGTTTTTTATCAAAAATGCACAAAGACGTGGGACTTCTACGATGACAACATATACTATGTATGCAAGTACATACATTACCTGTGCTTATAAAGGATTTTCAGAACAATAGCTTCCTGTTTGGTTTTTGCTCGTACGACATGACTCTGAGAGTCTTTCGTTAAGAGAGGTACTGCTGGATGCATAGTATAGCCCTGAGTTACAACTTACATAAAGGGCTATTAGTTCTAATTATCTGACACAATATACAAAGTCTAGAGTCCACTGGAATCTGGCATTGAGAGGCTCCAACAACTAATTTCATAGTGAGCCTTTGGTAAATACATTCGTCTCCTGGTTGTGAATCATTTGCAGATTCTTTTCAGAAGGTATTTTTTCTCTGGCACCAATAAATAAATATTATCTTATTAACAGAGCATAAGTGAATCATTCTGGAAGATTCTTTGGCCAGTCAGGTGATGGGAAAACAGGACGATTCTCTCTTAAGACCGTAGGTGTTCAAAAGCACGACTTGAAAAACTAAAAGTGTAAAGCGCATTGTTGGTATATATCAGGACTGTGTTACAAATATAGTTTGTTTTAAAATATTTTCTTCAAAGCAAGTCAAAGAGTAGTGGCCTCATTTTGTAGCAATGCTGACAGAAACGTAAGAGTTGGGAACTCTTTTGGCCTGAATTGATTGTTTTATTTCCTCAAAGTGTGGCAGAAAACTCAAGAACTGCATCTTTTAAAACTACACTGAACTTGCTGAATGGCCAATACCTTATGGAAGAAGAAATTCACAGGGGTGAATTCAGCAGCTTAGCAACATAAAGGCAGCACTGTGAGGCAGCTTTCAGGCTGAAAATTGCATTATTTGGGAATCAGCTATTATCCATTACTATCCATTAGCTTTCTCAGGGCAAGGGTCAATCTGAAAGCCTCCAAGAACAATCTGTCATCACTATTTTCAGTGCTGTTACCTGCAGCCATGACATAAGTCTCATATTTTAGTTCCCATATGAAACACACCAATTTAGTGCTACAATGACAGTATATTACTTTTAAAAACACCCAATTAGTACTATTTAACCTTAAAAATTGTAGCTTTTTACTTAAGTGTGTTTGACTTTAAGTATTTTGGTGTACAGAATTGAAATAATCAAACCTTTCACACCTGCGTACAACATTTCTAACTTAGATTCGGCTGTTTGTAGTGATTCACCTTTAATCAAAATATCTGTCAGTTTATTTGGGAATGATCGAAGTTCCCTCTTCTATAGACCTTAACACAACATTCTGGTTGTGATGCAGCATCAATATCATGTTGTTTAATTTTTACTCTAAAAAGACTATTTCACAGCAAGAAATGCAAATGAAACTCAGCTAATCTGCCAACGTCTGTGTAGTAGATGTATCTTTAAAAAGATGATAGTATTAGTTAAGGTTTGATGATGTATGAGCAGAATCTACAGGCGGTGATGATTAATATCTAAGGCAAAGGAAAAGAATGACATTGGGGGTTACCATAGCAACGTCTTCCCAAGCCCAACATTTGGTATTAAGCATTTTGAAGGGGAGAAAGAAAAAAATAAAATATATAATTTACAGTGTGCAAAAACACAAAAAGGAGCAACAAACGGGCGAATACTTCACTCCTTTTGGCTGGGCGTGTCTCAGGGTTTGAAGGGTTGGATGATGTCTGAGTTTTAACATGACCAGTAAACTGTACAGGGTCCTGTATAAAGCCGGAGGGAGGGGGAGGACAGTGTTTGAAGGTGGGGTAAGAAGGGTGGGTGGGGGCTTTCTCGGGCTGCACTACCTGTGGACCGGCAGGTGC
>OMLP01013998.1:20778-31764 GCA_900302685.1 Spondyliosoma cantharus
GGCAGGGGAGGCTGCAGCTCCAGCTGGGCCAGCAGGGAGAAGTGGTCCGAGGGGATGTGGGGATGGGGGCAGCCTGTGATGTTGTTGTCGACGAGCCACTGGCTGTCCAGCGGTCCCATCAGGCCCAGGACACTCATATGGGTCTTGGAGAAGAAGATGTAGTCGATCACACCCTGCAGATACAAAAAATGAAGTGAAATCACTTAAAAAGTTCTTAGCTGTGATGGAAATATGTTTGTATCGGTGGGAATTCCCTTGTACCTAAAAAAAAGCCACCTTTTTCCATTTACAAAAGCTATGATTTTGGGAAACATGCTCATTCATGTTCATGCTGAGAGGCCAGGAGCAACCTGTGTGACAAATGCCTGAATGACTCATTAGGGAACCAAAGCAGAAACCACAGGATATCTCAAAAGGCGAGAGCAGACTCGGATACATGCATATACATCAACACAATAAAAAGGCGCAAAAAGGTTGTGACGTGTTGTGCAGGTTTTTCCATTCCCACGCAAATCTCTAACAGCAAAAAATATGTGCTACATACGGTGTGGACTGATTTTTATAATTCTTTATAAAAAAACAGTCCACCGATTTACTATATGTCCTTTTACTTGATGCTCAACTTGACTGATTGTACCTTCAGTAAATTGTACTCAAATGCAAAGTTTAACAGCACTAACCTCTTCCCATTGCTTGTTTAAAGTGCCATTACATCGGCCTCAGTGACAAGGGTGATTTAAACAGCTCATTAGATAATTTGGCTTTGGTGGAAAGCATGCAGTTTTTCTTTCTTTTTTTTTTTGGTTAAAAAATGTAGCTGATGCTTGGCATGATCACAGCACAGGATTTTTTAATTGGCATGTATTGTTTTTAAATTGTTTTATCCTCTAAAATCTACAATATTGAAAACTTGGGCATAAAAGTAATGATCTGGTGGTCAGGGGTGCAGTCAGGGATTTTTTGCTCATAATTCTTGACTTTAAAACTGACTTCAAGGCCACGAATCAGCTAAAACCAAGCCAGTGGTTTTCTTTCCATTATTAAACCATGCCGTTTTACACATTTTCTGCTGTCTTACACATCTAAAATATCTACTTACTACACTAGACTTTTGTGATATGAACTTCTAAACTCTGCTAGCTGATTTGCTATGCTCGAGAATTGAATGTCATTGGGAAACTGCAACGGAAGGAAAAACAGATCCTAAGGCTAAACTTACCCAGTCTGCATTGGTAAATATTTAGTGAATCAGTTGTTTAAAACTTGCATACAGACATTACAACACATAGAGGAGGTTTTCACCTTGAAGTCATATGTGTAGTTGGTGTAAGGCATCAGATTGCTGTCGTAGGCGCTCTTCAGCTGGAAGCTGTGTGTGATGCTTCCGTCCGAGTTGCCGTTCTTGCCGTTGCAGTTGAAGTTGGTCAGACATTCATTGTAGCGGAGCTCCTTGAAGTCCTTGTGGTTCTCGGCTACTCCTCCATTACTCAGGTATTCCACCACACCTGCATCATAAAAGGGTCAAATCTGAATGTAGACAACAACCCTCTTATTTTTACAAAACACTTAAAATGACTCGTAAATCTATTGTATTTATCTACATGAAGATAAAGTGTCCAACTTCATAATCTATTGGCTGAAAGGGAAACTGAAATCAAGTGTACTGAAATGCCTGAACAGTTTTAGTTCACATTGTGCAAATAATATAAGATACAAAGTTATCCAACATATAAGTATACTGAACTAAACCTGCAACAACATGAGCTGAGGAGGACTAAGAGAGTCTCAAACTGAAACGTTGACAAAACATCCTGAGAAGTGGCAGTCCTACCAGAGTCAGGCAGTGAGTTGAGGTCAGCACACAGGACGATGGGGATGGAGGATGGGTCGGAGGTCGGTGAACCGGTTGCCAAGGAGCCCGAGGCCCTCTCAGCGATGCTCTTCAGCTCTGACAGAAACATCATGGTTTGGATCAACTTGACGTCCGAGTACTCGGGGTCCCAGTGCATGTGAGCGTTGGCAACCAGGATCAGCTGCCTCTCCTGTGATGGCTTCATGCCTGAAAATGGGAAAAAAATGGATTATGCCACAAATATGCAGTGAAATTAACAGTGGATTAAGTCAGATCCACTACAACAGCACAATGATAAAATAGGTCAAATTAATTAAAACAAGATGCATACACAAAAAAAAAAACATATTTATAAGAGTAAAAGCAAGAGAAAAGTTTGGTAAAACCCCCAAACCGTCAAATTAAATCTGACCCTGGATTTATTGTGGTTACAGAAAAGCACAGAGCTCTGGTGCAACTTAAGAAACTAAAGAAGTGCTGAGACAGTAAAATAATATCACTAAGAGCATGATAGGGATTTACAGGACACGAGGAAAAAAAAAACAAAAAGGGAAGTTATAGTGTAAACTCACTGGAGTAAAAGTGTCCTGCACATCACTCACTGCAGTCTGCAGTCTCACTGAATTAATGATATGTTCAACTAACAACAGAAGAACACATTAATGAAACAGATTTCATCTTTTACATATAACATGACTACTGGTGGCAAGAACTATGTCCACAAGGCTTGGAGGGTGGCTGGTTCAAGACAAGGCAGCCTCCTCGCTTTAACGTCTCTCAACACATTGATGCATGTGTATGGTAATAAAGGTCACTGGTGACACCTTGTGGCAAAACATTATTCCAGGTTTTCTCTCCTGCCATGCACTTATCTCATTTGACCAACACATACTTTTGAATTGCTGTGTGAAGGCCGACTGCTATGTCATTGGTTTAATTTTGGCTGCAGTGCAACCATGAATCCATGTACCTAAATATTATACATGAATAATAATATAGTCTTTTTTAACTTAAAGATACAAATGTGTTGGGACCAATTCTCATGTACAGTAAATATAGCCCAGACTGACAATAACCACATGCTAGATCTATTTGATGAAGTTGATAGAAATCAACAGATATAGAAAAACAATTTTCAATGTTAGGATTTGCTGCTTTTCTGCATCACTGTAAATTAATGTATTTGGGTGGAGGACTGCTGATTGTCTTGAGCTTATGACAGGCCTTTTACACTTTTCTGACAGCAACTGACAGATACATTGCAAAATGAAAATGTTATTTAGTTAGTGTCCAATATTGTTAGGCATAGTAACATTAAATCATACGTTTTGGGTGAAGTTCTGCAGATTGTTGACTGAGTAACTGTTCTTACCACCGGAGAACATGTCCTTGTTGACTTCGAGAAGAACAGCCACTCCAATGTTGTCTTTGGTCATCACTCTGTTCAGCATGACCTCTGAGCCCTCAGAGTTGGCCATGGCCACCTGGTTGAACTCCACAGTGTGTTTCTGGACCAAAGTAAACCTGCAGAAACATCCATGGAGTGGCATAAATATTCACAGAGGACTCTGAAAGCCTAAGCTTAAACTACAGATGTAAAAATATCCCTGCTACATACACTACATACTTGAATCAAAGTCATTATGCCTACACCACACACAGTCACAGTGTGCTTAGGGTTAGTATCAAATACATTTTTGCAGAGCTCCCCCTCTATGAATTTCACTCAGTTCAAGAAAACATTGATAACCAAACAATACAAAAACTACAATTACACAGATGTACGTATGTAAAGAATATAAAGTAAAGCTCTTAAACTCACTTCTCGGTCTTAAAAAACACAGCGCAGCCGTCCACATGTTTCCTCTCCTGTTCAGAAACCAGCTTGGCACGGGACTTTGGACAGAAGTAGCCATCGTAGCCGCGTTCCTTTAGTGTTTCCAGAAACATAGTGTAGTACTGCTCCGTCTCCACCTCCTGCAGACACATAGGGTAAGAAATGTCATTTAAAAGAGTGATTAAAGTTTGTGTGTAAGGGAATTAGTAACATTTCAGGTCAGTCTCATGATGAATAAGTAAAAACAGTATTGTTACACAGACCCCACACAATAGTGTCCAAAAGTCTAGTATATCAAAGAAAACAAGGTCACAAAGAGAGGCGTTCATGGCTCTTCCTAGCTATCTAGTTTAAACAACAGAATCTGGTCTCCATCCAGTGCATCAAAGAATTGAGACACCCTAAGGCTTAACAGTCTCTCTGAGTCAACAGTCTGAGTAGAACCACTCTCACATGCTTGGCAGAAAAATAAATATATAAACAAATAAACGAAAACCTCTCTTGTGGGAAAAACTAACCAAGAAATTAGACATTAATCCCATTCTAAGACTGAATACTTTCATGTCAGCTCCATTAACTCTCTCAAAGATACATTTGGTTTTATCAGAAAAAGAATCAGAAACAGATTTATTGCCAGGTAGGTTTTTGAAACAGACGAGGAATTTGTCGTGGTGCAATGGTGCTTAAAATATACAATCACACCAAAAAATGTATATATTTATACAAGCCTATGTAGCATATAGTAGCACTTTACATTTAGATTTGTAAACAGACCCCCATCTAATATTGAGACTAGTGTGAAGTTTTAAAATATACTGACGAATCTTCAGTTTTTTTCCTTATTCCTGATTTTCTGAACTTTTCAACCTCAATTCAGAAAATATTCCCTTGATCTAATTTAAGCTTTTAAAACATCCATGTATCTTGTAAAACATTTTTTTTTTTGACAATATATTAGTAGTAAAAAAGGCGATGTCCAGAGAGACAAACAGTTTCCTTTTCCTTTGGACAGAAGTCTAAACTGACTACAGTTAATCAGTAACGTCTACCTCCTGATGTATGAGACAAAGACTTTGTTGTGTTGAAGGGAAATGGTTGGATACTGTGTACTGATATGAGAAGCTGATAGCAGTTGTGTAGCTCTGCACAGAGTACAGTCTGACAATTACAGCACAGACAAGACTGAACAACTTAATAAATCAGTTTCATGATCTACTAAAACTGACTTTGTTGTGAGTGAATAATCCTCTCTCGGTCAGTGAAAGTCAGGGATGGACAGATGGTGGGTGAAGACCTTTCTTCACATTCAAAGTCACAAGTGAACTGCTAAAATCATAGCCACAACAGGTATGATTTAGTTGTGAATATTAAGTTTCCCCCCCATTTCAGACCCTGTCTCATTTCTACTCTAAAATTAAGTTAACAAATATCGATCCTTAGTGGACCACCATAAATCCTAATTAATTTGGTCATCATCTGACCTTTCCTGTGGCATAACTAGCAGGTCTGTTTGCATATATCCATGGTTCCAAAATGATGAGTACAGTGATGCTCTGACTTTTCCTCTAGCACCATCTTCTGGTCAGAAATGGTACTTTGTTCAAAAGTGCTGGTAAGGATGATCATAACAGCCCCATCTGTACTTTGTCTTAAGTGCTAATTAGCTAATGTTAGCATGCTAACACACTAGCTAATGTAGCTAGCTAATTAGCTAATGTTAGCATGCTAACACACTAAACCTTGATGGCAAACAATACATCTACTTAACATCAGCACTGTCATTGTGAGCATGTTGGTGTTAGCATTTAGCACAGCCTCACAGAGCCACTAGCATGACTGTAGAGCCTACACTTGCTTACTCTCTAGCTGTCAAGCTAAGAGATATTTCAGCAGGGGAGTTAGGTATCAGCAAATAGACGATTGTGAAATTGAATTTTCAATACTTGCAGCAAAGTTGAGACAAATGACTGATATGATTTGCTAAAAATGCAAGTGCTGCAAATAAACTTGAATAGAGTAGTAATCAATGAGTG
This sequence comes from Spondyliosoma cantharus, assembly GCA_900302685.1. NCBI lineage: Eukaryota > Metazoa > Chordata > Actinopteri > Spariformes > Sparidae > Spondyliosoma > Spondyliosoma cantharus. Next base: position 26,501 of record OMLP01013998.1, read on the forward strand.
TTTGTTGCCTTACTTTTGAGGTGATGCTGAACCCAAAAGTATTAAAATGTATACCTCAAAAGGAAATCCTTTCATTTCATCCATTGTAATATTTATTTATGTTGACTACATCAAAGAAGTTCAATGTTTTTAATCCAGCTTGTTTTTTTTGTTAGGTGAAGAATGAATGCAATAAATATAAATAATAAGAAATGATAAAAAAAAAAGTGTATTTTGAAAGGTGTTTAAATTTTTGACCTCCCCACAAAGGAAATCTTCCTCTTTCCTGCCCTGATTACTGTTTGATTACTGTCTTTTCCTCTGGAAAGTGAATTCAGCTTAAAAGTCCAAAATCTAACAATACATAAAGGCAATGTCGGCTTCAAGTGGAGCTGCCGTTCATTTACCTGCAGGCTGATGATGTCAGCGTCACAGCTGGTGATTTCCTCCATGATGCCTTTCTTCCGGTACTCCCAGTTGAGGGCCCAGGATGGGCAGTAGCCGTACAGCTGCCGCGTGGCGTACTTGTCACAAAGCACGTTGTAGCACATGACCGTGAACGCGGCTACAGGAGAGGACAAAGAGAAGAAGAGACTTTAAGAGTTGGTGAAAAACACTAAATGATCATCAATGACATTTATGTAATTTAACTGTTTCCTCTGGTGTTTGCTGCCCCATGGGAGGTAGCAGGAAAAACTTTCATCAATATGCAAATGCTGCAGATTATTACTTTTTGAAAGATATTCAACTGAAGCTTTTAATGCATTCTTTGTTCTCTGGATGGAACTCATAGGTTTTCATAACCTATGTACCTACAGTATGACATAGGGGGAGTATGTATATATTCTGGACTGGCAAAGAGCTTTCTGGTTAACTTGTGTTTTATTAAATGTTCTTTATAAATAAAGAATGAGGTTGTGAGTAAGTAACATCCTACTTGGCAACTCAGTGACGCTTTACACCCTCTTACATCACTGCTCCGATAGGCCTGTAAGTGTTAGTTTTGTATTGTCAGAAACATCCTGAGGGGTGATGTCAGTGAACTGAACACAACAAATTCATGTTTACTAACCTGGCAGCTTTAACAGGGAAGCATTTGCTGGGTTATTTGGGTGAATAGTTCACAACCTTTTAGGCTTTTGACTCCTGATAATAAAACAATGTCTACTTTTGATCCAATGAGTCATGAAGAAGTTCAACCATTTTTTGATACCAGTTACCTTTTGCCCTCAGTTTAGACATGATATTTTAATCTGAATTCTCCAGTTATTTTAGCTGGCCAGTTTAATACTTCTATAAACAGCCCATCTGAAATGGATATTTCACAAGTGCAATGCAAATAAACTTCTTTTAAAAATGAATTTCGTGCAGGGAACAATTGGTTTAGGATACAATCTATGTTGAAATTTCCTATCAGTGAACAAATAAGTTACCATCACATTTTAACAATTTGGGCAAAAAGGTATCCAGGATCTCAGTAAGTGGTGATGTGATAACACAATTGGTGACTTTAGATAATAAAATAGGGAATTTTGTTTTTGTTGAGTAGAAAGAATATTTTTCACCTCGATGTTAATTAAGACAGACACATATAATAATGAATTCCAACAGTCCAACAGGAAGTTGTAACATGCAATAAGTTTAACCTGATGAACTTACCTGTGGGAGTCATTTGGTCTCGCTCTTTCAGAGTGATCCAAGGTCTTTGGGGGAGCTGCTCTGGGTGCACTGGAAATAGGGTAGGGCAAGGTGAAATTAGGGATAAGTGCTCACTTGTCTGTGACAAACACAATAGTATACCGTCTATGATATACCTGGGTTGCTAGCAGTTAAATATGGATGAGTTCTAATAAACAGTCCTGCTGTGAGGTGAAGCCACCGAGTGATTTACCTGCTAGATTGTCGAGCATGTAGTTCAAAAGCTTTCTGGTTCCGTCTGGCTCCTGGTACAGATTGAGGATGTCTTGGGACAAAGGGTTTCCTGCAAAACAACCATTTAACAAATATAAATATATAGAAAACTACAATAGAGGGAACAGTTTTCTATGAATTCACCTTCACCTCAATACTTTTAGAACCTGTTTATATTTACAAATAATGACAGCAAGCATTAACTTGCATTCGGTCCAAAATAATGGTAACGATAAAAGAGAAGACTCACCTTTAAGCCCCAGGGTTTGTAACTGGAAAAGCCTCCCAAGTTCATAAGGCAGAACTCGTAAAAGATTGTTGTTTAAAAGCAATTCCCTGAAAAAAAAATGGTAAAAACATATGAATTAAGTGTGACTGGATCTTTCTTTTTTTTCAGAAACTCTCTAACAATGTGCTAATTCCTTTTTTCTTCATTCACTTCAATGAAGTCTTCCAGCCAAACTTGTCACCGTCATTTTTGTTTGTTTGTCCGTCAGTTTTGAGGTAAGATGCTTTCCGGAGCCCTGCGGGATATCTGTTCCCACCCACACATTTAATAGTCCTCCTATTTCATCTGAGTGCTTGATCACTGTGTTGTAATCACCATGTTTTTGATTACTTTTCTTCTTGCATGTAATCCTTCGAATGAATCCAATCATTGATTTACAAAACAAAATATACACTGTTAACTGTTCTCTAGTCATGGGCAACTTCTTGTCCGTTTTGCAGTTAGCAATCCCTCTTACAGCAGCTTTAACAATGATGATTCCCCCTGTTCAATCTGGACTGCTAATGTGCTTCCAAAGTAAGTGATGGAGGACAAAATCTACAGACATCATTCTGTGCAAAATGTATCCCTAAAAGTATCTCAGGACTGTTATGTACAGGACCAACCACACTGATGGTCTACCTGAGAGAGACCATGTTGCCCAGTTCGGCAGGCAGACTGCGGAGTTTATTGGACGACAGATTCAGGTAGACCAGGTTGGGCAGCTTGGCGATGTCCGGTGGGATGCGAGTCAGGTTGTTGTCGTTGATGTGCAGCGCCGTCAGGTGGGTGAGTGTCCATAATGAGCTGCTCAAACTCCTCACTCGTCCTGCATAACACAAAGATGGGTACAGATTGTCTTTAAAAAATCTTTGCTCCCCAATCTTATTAAAGAAACATAGACTTGATATCTGAGCATTGTGATCAGTAGAACCAGGGAACAAAACCAACTTTCATCACTTGTTTCTGCACTATGTAACTTCAGTGAGAGGGTAGGATCACAAAGTTACATACATGTTTACTTCAAGATACAAGTTTTCAACACGTAACATTGTTGTCATGTAATGAGCTTTGTTTGTAGTTCCACCTACATTACATCTGACAAATTGTTACAGACCTGTAATTTTTATTGTATTAACAACAGTGGTGTTGCACTCACCACATATACTGTGGGGAGCACCAAGCCACACAAAATACCAGTTCATCCATAATGTTGATTTAAAAAAAGAATTTACACAATGAAATCAAACTAGATGAAAAAGATGAACTATGAAACTACATATTGTTGTTTTGTAGCTTTGACCAGGAAGAAACCTCATTCATTTCAGAGGTGAATGACACTGGATGTATGTTTATAGTTAACCTTTAACAACACTGTGAAACTTGATGATCATACTCTATTTTCAGTTTCACTTGAGGGCTCAAAACAATTTAAATCAGGTGGTTTATAGATTTCCCTAACTTAACCAGGAGTCCTTCAACCAGCAGCATCCAGGCATCTTTTCAGTAGGGCTGACTTAAAGACTATTTTCATCATTTATTAATTTGCTGAATATCAATTTATGTAGGAGAAAAGTAAAGGGCTTGAAATACAGTTGAAGTTAAACAACTTTTGTGACATATTGAACTGCTTTGACACTGACCTGGAAGTCGACTATTTTGATCAATTTCAATATTTTCACCTGGACTTGGTTTTATCTCTTACATCTATTGGCTACAGATTTACATCTGAGCTTCCAGGCTACATTTGGGATGTTTTTATGGAAGCAGACCCAGAGGGACAGAGACTGACCAGATATCTCGAGCTCGGCCCAGTAAGACTTCTTCCCATTGGCCGCATCCTCGGCTGACATGATGGTGTAACATCTACGGGGATCTGGAGGATCATATTTTTCCTTTGGCATACCTGTTAATCTGAAAAACAACAAAAAATTTAGTTTATAATATTAGACAAATAAAAAAGTATTTGCTGACAAAGAATATGGATAAATATAATGATTACAATTTAAAAAAGTAGGAAGAACCTTTACTGTTCTCTGAATCACAGGTGCCCTGTGGAACTCTACTCGTGTAATGAAGCGGTTCTTCTATGAGTGTGTCCCCGTTACATTTGATATTATACAATGCTGTCCCACTGGACTTGAAAATTAATTTTAAATTTTTTTACTAAACTCTTTTTTCCAGACTTCAAGGAAAAACACGAGCATCTTAAATAACTTTTGTTCACAAGAAAACTCCAGAGACCCTTTAAATAAAGGAGAAGGTAACAAGGATAATAATGTGTTACACAATACTTACTAAAATAAAGCTTAATGAATGTGAATAAGAACTTATTATATTATTATATATTTGGAGGGGCTGGGACCAGAGAATGTCTGGAGTTTTTGCCTTTTTAATAATACTTTAATGATTACTTAATAACAAACAGTTTCTGATAAATAGTCTGTTGATGAACTTCAAAGAATCAACAAATAAATAGGAAAAATGGTGTGTCCTTATTGTTGTATGTTTTAAAATACACTGCATGTTCTGTTTAATTTGTATAAGAAATCTTTGCTTTTCTTCAAAAGAATAACCTGATGCACCAAGAAATATGGCTGGATTCTTGCATAAAATGTCCACAGATGTGTGTAAAACAGCCCATTTTTTTTCTCAGACACATCACTTTAAACATCCACAGACAATTTCAGCCAGTCCTTATTACGGTGCCAATTTATTTTCCTCCAGGCCTCAGTAAATGGCAAAGCCCCCCCAAACTGCAACCTTTTCCCCCACCTGTTTGGATATTTTAACGCGTCTGAACAACCAAATAAATGACTGTCTGTCCTTTCAAGTGGCTGGTGGAGTCAGCGACCTCAGCAACCTCAGACAGCATTCACCGGCACAGGGCTGCTGGATGGAGGTGATTTTCCACCCTGAGAGCAGCACAAAGCCTGGACCAGTTAAAACATGCTGGCAAGGAAACTGGCGTCCACATGAAGAGCTGAGACACTGATGTCAGTGGTGTTCAGCATGTGATTTAAAGGAATTTCTGTTGACTGTCCAAGCTAAAAACAAAAGGAGAACTAATCATGTGAGAAAACCAGGAAGACACATTGTCAATCTA